>JASANB010006229.1:0-142500 GCA_030248155.1 Sabatieria punctata
ATTTTTTAATGGATCGATAGCTTATGTCCTGGACTATTTGGTGCTTGAAAAGCTCATGGTTAGCACGTACAGTTTTTGAGAAAAGTGTGATTGAAATTTTCAGGTGCCAAAAAATCGCACTTTTTGAGGTTTCCCGTGGAAATGAAGGGCGTCATGAGATTCAGAAACCCCGTTTTGATAAGATAAAACTGTTCAATCCTATAAATTCGGAAGGAAAAATTTGCCTTGCCTCTAAACGTTCCCCCCTCCATAACTCCTGTGCAAATCGAGATAGCGAAATTCGGACGTTAGATTCGTTTTTCTCATCAAAAACTGATCTAGACTATCTATTGTACAAATTCCATAAGCGATTTTGAATTTTTTTTTGACCCGCTAGTTGGCCCGTTTTCTCATGCAGAGACAATTAATATGTACTACAGTATGCTAGACAGACACCAATCCAATTACCGGAGTTTTGCACCTATAAGGCCGGGTCTTATATTACCGGAAAATGCCTAAATTTGGGGTCACATTTTTGCACCAGTTATAAGAGCCGGGTCTTGTAGGTGGAAAATCTATATTTTACAATTAAAACTCGATGTTCTGCATGAAATACACTGGTTTTGATCTTTGCAACAACTGACTGTACGTTTAAGTCTGAATAGCTCAGTTTTAAACAAGTTTCGAAAACATAGGCAATTTAGAAGCTCCAATATGCTTACAGCAGCTATCTAAACCTATCAAATCAAACATTTTGCCAAGATTACGCAGGTTTTAGAACGATTCTTGAACGACCTGAGTTCAAAACTCCGTATTCCTATCTTGTAAAAAACATACACGAAAATGTACCATTTTGAGCGTAGACCCGGGTCTTATAACTGGAAAATGCCCCTGACAGACCCGGGTCTTATTATCGGAAAAGAAAGCCAGTTATAAGACACGGGTCTTATAACCGGAGGGGTCTTATAGGTGGAAAACTCTTGTAGCTTCCAAATAGCCGCCTCGGACGCTTATTTAGTGCAAAAAATAAATAAACGCTTTACCGAAAAACCCGGTCATTACTGTTCAAGTAGTTTTTGCTGTACAAAACACTTTGGAACCAAATATCTTCACAGCTTTTACTAATCACAAACGATTATTATTTATACACAACAACAATGCTATCAAACAAGTTCTGTACGTCCCTCTGAAACTTGCCAACTTGCCGCTTGAAATCACTACTTCTAGCGTTCAAATCCTTCCAGATATCGGAATTTTCGGTCGTTCCCGGAACGGCCAATGCAAGCACGCTTCTCAAAGACGCATTGGACTCAGTCAAATTGGGATTCTGCTTCAAAATCGCCTTAAACACGTTGGTGCGACGCAATTCAGCCAAAAACAGCTTGGTCACATCTTTTTCATCTCTACCAACTAGAGAATCACCAGAATCTTCTTCAAAATTAACTTCATCACAGCAGAAAGAGAGCTTAGAAAATTGAATCTCAATTTCATCAGTCAACTCTCGTAGAGAGAAGAGATTTTCTCTAAAACTCATCCACCGTTTAATGTTCTTCCACTTTCTGGCGAACAGTTGAGGATAGTTCTTTGCTGTCATAAGCAGTTGCGTGAGAAGGAGAGGTGTTTTGGAGCGTCGGCGACTAAGAACTGCGTAACCTCTGGCTCTGTCGGAAACAGAGTCAAAATCCATCATTCCATTCCACAAATCGGTCAGTGCAACCCAGTGAGGTTCGTGTTTGTAGCGGGCAACGTCCGCTAAAAGTACCCGGTCGAATGAGGGGTGGTAAGCAGCTATGGGGGATATGTGACCTCCGCCGTAAGTCACTCTGGCACGGTTGAAGTTCACCACCAGAACTGAGCTGACATTTTGTGATGACGTCACGTTTTTTACAATCTCCCGAAATTGGGATAGTTTGCCTGAAAGTAGTTTTTGTGATAGTGGATCCTAGTTTGGTTGATGAAAGAAAGACCTTTCTGGGCCCTTACCAAAATTGTACTACAGTATAGATAAAAAAAAATGTCCCATCGCTTTTTCGGCCTTCACTCAAACGTTTCGTTCTCAGTCACTTCTTTACCGATTTGGCTCAAATTTTCAGCAAAAATTAACAACATGGTTGGCTAAACATTCTGCAACTTTGGTGCGAAAATTCTAACGGAAAAAATTTTTTTGAACCGAAAAGTGAAAATCATAGTGGTCTGTGTAAATTCAAATTTCCCGCGTAATTACGGCGCTATCGCTTAGATAGTTGCAGGAATGATCGGGCGGACATTTGGTCATAACATATTCAGACGGCAGCCCTCTGGCTTAAGGGGCACTAAAATTGGGGAATTTCAAAAACATGACAAAATGTGACTTTTCTTCGTAAAAACGGTGAAATGACAATTCAGAAGATTTTCGATTTTCTAAAAACACTGTGGAGAAGGTTTCTATGATGTGAAACAGAGTTTAAATATCAGGTTCATTCATTTGTCGAACTTCCTGCTACAATCTGTGTTGATTGACAACTGATTCAGTGCTTTGATTCCAGAATGTACAGATTTCTTAACTATGGGATTTTCGATCATGTTTTTAAAATTCCCCAATTTTAGTGTCCCTTAAGCCAGAGGGCTGCCGTCTGAATATGTTATGACCAAATGTCCGCCCGATAATTGCTGCAACTATCTAAGCGATAGCGCCGTAATTACGCGGGAAATTTGAATTTACACAGACCACTATGATTTTCACTTTCTGGTTAAAAAAAAATTTTTTCCTTTGGAATTTTCGCACCAAACTGGCAGAATATTTAGCCAACCATGTTGGTAATTTTTGCTGAAAATTTGAGCCAAATCGGTAAAGAATTGACTGAGAACGAAACGTTTGAGTGAAGGCCGAAAAAGCGATGGGACATTTTTTTTTATCTATACTGTATTTAGTACTAAAATCAATCTTTGAATTTAGTACTAGTACCAAACCAAACCAAATTCAAAACAGCTCCTTCTATACTATACCATACCATATCAAAATCAAACGCCTTTACCAGATAATTTTAGTACTAGATTATGGTTTTGGTAAGGCCTTTTTATTTTAGTACTAGCTGGTTGGCTATACTTATGTATAACACTTTTCAAATGCGTCAAAATATATTCCCAATCCATTCTGCATGTTTGGATTCTAAAAAACTCAAGAAAGGTGGATTGAGCATAATTTACAAAGGCTTCTATGACATTTACCACTACTGTACCAAATTCATACCAAAATCATACCAACCAAATTCAAGCTGAATTAGCTAGTCTAGTACTATACCATACGTACCATATCAAATTCAAATCGCCAAGTTTACACTATACCATACCATATCGAATTCAAATCGCCAAGTTTATACTGTACCATACAATAATCAAATTCAAAGTTTGAATTTGGTAGGCATCCCTGTTCTGGGCCAATTAAACTAAGCATTTCTAAGCATTCAACTATTTCTTAGCATAACTACTTGTACGATAATACGATAAGTTCTTAGAGTAGCTGATTTCCTAATTAGCTATCTTTCATCTTATCTATCGCAATGTATTGTAGAATGTAAATTCAACCAACCCAAACTGTCGGCATGATTAACATCAACTTCTAAGCCGTTCATTGCAGCTAGACAGGAAAATTCGGCTAGAGTAGTGCCTTGCCGGGTGATAACTTCCAAACTAGGACATCTTGCTAGCTGTTTTTCTTGGAAAAGCCATGGCTTCTTGAATAACTTGTCTACTTCGAGAATGTTGAGAGAGTAAGCTATAAATTGCTAAGCTATATTTGGTAGTGATATATAGAAAAAGTGAAGCCGCTAACCGATAGTAGAGATGGAACAGTAAGTGGCAAATTGTTGCGTTCTAAGGTTTTCGATCACCTTGAAGAAGGATTTTCCGAAACCTGAAACCAAGTAAACTGACAAGACAACATTTCGGTTAGGGGCCGGCAACTAGGGCCCGACCGGATACAAATTTCTACCGGATCCGGATCCGGATCCGGATATGCCCATATCCGGCCGGATCCGGATCCGGATATGCCGGATATCATTGATCAACTTAAAAATTTTTTAGAATGCAATAAACCACATATATACATTTCTTTGTTCTATAACAGTTGATTCAAAACAACATCTAATAATTGTAGTTCAAACTATGGTTGGATAATATCGGATTTTTGCGATGCATGTGATATTGCATATATAATATGCATGCAAAAATGAGAGATGTACATATTTTTTGCATATTTGCATATTTTATCACCGAGGCTAGAAATTGATAACTGGACGCTTTCCAAGCATTTTCGAGTTGGTCGGAATGTCTATGCAATCTTTAGCATTTATTAGGCATACCTATTTTACAGATACAGACCTCATCTGAAAAAAACAGAAGGAAACACAATTTGGCATAAAGGTTCAGCTGATTTCGTAATTTTTAGATAAAAATGGTTGACATCACAGACTTTTGGCTAAATTATTGTTTGCATGTTCAAATTTGTTCTCTCTAATGTGGTATATTTAGCCGACCTTTTGGTAGACCTGTCCTAGTTTTACAAACTAAAAAAAATATGAATTTGAAAAATCTCAGTTGAGATTTCCATTCTTTGCGAGTTGAGCTTAGAGTCTCAAGCCATTCATCTCCATTCTGCAACTGAAAAGAGACGCTTTGATCTCTGTAAAGTACAGATTTACAGTATAAACTTGCGTCAATAATAGTTAGTTTTTTTATTTTAGATTTTTTATTTTTAATTAAATGAAAAATTAGCAAAAACAAGGCGACTATCCTAAACATAGAAATCCAGTCTGCTTGGCTGTTTTGTGATGTTCATTGTATCACACTAGTATTATTATTTTTGTTGAGTTTGTTTTGGCCAAGTCCTAGCCTGCTCGCCTTCTGTAGCTTGCAGTTATCCCCTTCCGAAATGAACTGACCCGAATTTTCAGATGTCAATTTTTAACGTAAATATTTCAAGAACCCTTCATCGGATCTTTGCCAAATTTTGCAAGTTAACCAATCTTTATATGGACTTAAGAACCTGAAGAGCTCAGCTTTTTCACAAAACCGGTTAAAATCTGGCGGATTTTTACTTTCAGTCAAGCTGAAAAATTAGCATTGTCAAAAATGAGGGTGTTATCCTTTGCACAGAAATCAGGGTTATATGAACTACTGGGGTCATGGATTACAATCGCCTCAAGAAATTTCTAACAAGCATTCGGTCGAATGCAATATCTATGTTAAAAACACGTAAAAAATCACGTTTCTCATCTGTGACTGATATCCGGCATATCCGGCAGGTAACATCCGGATCCGGTACCGGATCCGGATATGGCCATATCCGGCCGGATCCGGATCCGGATCCGGATATCCGGTCGGGCCCTACCGGCAACAATTACGTAATTGTTGTCCCTTTTCAGACACCACCTCCTCGCTGACAATCGTACGTAATAATCTGGCTACCCCCGAATTTTCAGTTTTTTTGACAGTTGGGAGGCCTTCAATTACATGTAAAATGATGGTGTTAATAAAATAACATCTGTATACAATATGATATTCATAATTTTCTATATCGATGAGCTAGAGCGACTGTACATGTACGTACATAGAACGTACGTACATATGTACATGTACGTACGTACATATTCGTTTTACATAGAAGCCATTATTGGGTGGTGGCTTGCTACAGAAACCAAAGTGTATTGGACTTTACTGATGATCGATAGTCATAAAAGATTGAGTCGATAAGTACTATACCCTTATCTATACTATAACCCTTTATGCATCCTGTACAGTACAGTACAGTACACAAGTACAGTACTATTTGTAGAAATGCAGGAAAACAGAAAGACAAGTGTTCTGCTAATGGATAGGGCAAAAATACCAATCTTCTTTTAAAAAAGCCAGATTTTAAATCTCACCAGATCGTAAGCTTTCCTCCAGTAGTACTTGCCCCCTCGGTGAGGAGAAGAATTCAACTTTAGCTTCTGCCACATAATTCATAGTAAATGCAGCAATGCAGAGAAAAGTAAGACGAAAATTTACTGACATCGTTGGTATTTAGTCAGATGTAAAACAACAGTTAGATAGACAGTTTGATATGACTGGCTGGCTGCAGTGGTAAGTAAGTAGGTAGGAAATGATTTGACACCGCTGGCCTACCGGTTTTCCGTTTATTTTTACTGCAACGTGATTATTCGGTCCACCAGTTTTTGTTTGTTTGTGCGCTTAGCAATTCTATGACTACATGTTTTGCTCATTTGACCAGACATACCATTAAACTTGGAGTAAAATCGCTGCGCTACTTTTTAGAGCATGCTTTTGCGGGCAGTAGCACAGTCAGGCACTTAACACCGTTTATGGTACCGACGACACCATATATGGAGCCGGTACCATATATGGTACCGGTAATACCGATACCTAGGGTAGTGGTACCATAAACGGCGTTAAGTGCCTGACTGTAGTAGTACTGAAGCAGCGCTACCATTGAGGCATAGTGTATATCAATTCAATTAAATATCAAGCTGACCATTTCTGTTATCTTAGTTTTTGTGTCAATTAATTGCTGGCTTAATCAAAGAAATTCTTCTGAAAATGACAGTACTTTACATTATAAACGTGGGCAAAACCGGTCACAGTTTTGCTGTTCAATAAAGTAAAAAAAACCAAAAAAATTCTCGGAAAACCTGAAAACAGAAACAAAATTTTCGAAGAGGATACCGATTTCCACTAACATCTAAAAATGATGTCCCCTGTTGGGCGCAAGCAAATAATTGTACAATATGGCTGCCTGTGTCTAGTGCAGCTAGCTAGGCTGTTAGGCTAAAAGCTAAATATATCCGCAGCTTGTCGGAATTACTCACTCATTAGTTGGCTGATCGCAAGCGCAAGTCTATTACATCATACATAGTTTAATATTTATTGAAGTGCTTCTCATTATTGGATAAGCTTGACTCAGGAATAGAATCATCCTGCTTGTGAAGAACCTGTCATACCATAGTCCTACGCCCAATGCATTTTTTGGTCCTAGTGTGATTGCATCACACAAGTACCATATAGAGTACAGGTTGTCCAAAAAAAAGGGAATTCACTTTCAGCTTTAGTTTGCGCAAACAGATCATTTAGCTTCTGGTGTCAACTGAAAGAGCGCGCCATGACCGATCGACTGCCTGTACAATCTTTGGTACCACCACAGTCCCCGAACGTAGGGTACCACTTCCAAGGTGCCGGTACTATATATGGTACCGCCGGCACAGTTGGTGTAGTGGTTTAGGCCGCATAGCCACTATGCGCGATGTCGTGCGCTCATCCTCTCGGCGCGGCAAGTTTCTTGCCGCATGCTCCACCCACACCACCGAAAGCTGGTGACAGCTAGTAGGTAAAATGGGAACCGACTAGATCTGCTGTTGCACTGAAGCCACTCCACAAAGCATGCCGCGTTGGGAAGAAGATCTACGATGTCAGAAGCTGTCTGAGAAACCAACTATGCTGGGAGCCCTCTGGCATATGGGGCACCGGCGGCCGTCGGGAGCTGTCAGCATCATGGCATCGACACACCGGCCGCCCTCCTGGTGACCGGCGCCCAGCAGCATGGCTAAGAGTGGCTGGCAGTGAAAGAAGGACAACGTCCGAGATGACGAATCACGGGGGTAGCGAAATGGACCTCGAGTCTGATCGTAGGCCGTACGTAAGGCCCCCGCAAATCGGATATATGGTGCCAGTACCATAAACAGCATTGCGTCCGACTGTTTTTTGTGTGCTGGCTTTTGCATCAAATTCGGAAGTGAAAGTGTGTTCTGCTAAGTTTGTAGAAAGTACATTGTTCCTTTTCCTAGAGTAACCATTGTTCAAGAGCTGAATAATAGACTTGATGAAGAAACACCAAGCAAAACCCAAGCCAAGCCTATGAGTAGCTACAGTTTTACAGAGTCAAGTGTCCAACAGCAAGCAATCCTTTTATTGGCCAGAAACACATCAACGATCTAGATCGCCATACAAGGTGAAGCTCCTAGCCACTTTATCAAGTGCATTCAGCGCTCTTCTAAACTTCAGTCTCTGAAACCGTCGCCACATCATATCGGTGTTGTCGCGTTTCGCCTTTACAATGATGGCCCACGGCCGATCCAGCTGGTCCAGGTCAACATTCGGAACGAGCTTCATTTCTTGCGAAAGCGCGCAAAAGGCGAACAACCAGAAGCAAAAAAGCGCGCCGGCACGGCAGTTCATGGTCGGGCGAATTGTCAACGGCACGAAACGTCGAGGCGGAACGGATTGGCGCAGTAATTACGACATCGGCCGTAGCTGCTAATTAATATTGGTGGCTAAGGTTACGACAAGTGTGGGAAGTCTCATGACTATAACGCCATTTCCCTTTATGCATCAACAGACCGAATCAGCGGTGTTGATACCAAAATTGGCTTTTTTGGCTTCCACAGAACACCTACGTACTACTCACAGCTTGTTGCCATTTCTCGGAGCAAACAAACTGATTCAAACTCATGTGGGTGGTTGTGGTACCACGATTTTTTTGCTTCATACATGTAACAAAGGGTCCCCCCGGAGGCAATTTGCCGACTTCTGCATGCCCTCTGATTTTTCTGTCAAGTAATTTTTCAGCAGATTATTACGCAATTCTTACAGTCAGGCACTTAACGCCGTTTATGGTACCAACACCATATAAGGTGCCGGTACCATATGTGGTACCGGACCTAGGGCAGTGGCACCATATGGTATGGTACCGGTACCTAGGGTAGTGGTACCATATATGGTACCGTCACCATATATTATATGGTACCGGTACCATATGGTGCCCCCACGTTCGAAGCCTGTGGTGGTACCATATATGGTACCCCTACCTTCGCATTGGTACCGGTACCCGTGGCCATGGGTAGGGGTACCATATGGTACCGGCACCTTATATAGCGTCGGTTCCAAAAAAGGCGTTACGTGCCTGACTGTCTTAGGCACTAAAAGTGCCTGTAAAACAGTACCTTTTAGCAATTAACGATATTTATGCAAAAACTGCGATTTTTGAGCGTTTTTAGTATCGAAACACTCCCCCGGGTCGGGGGAAGGCTTTTCTAGCTAACCGCCCTAGTGCATAAACAATATAATATGTCGATAACTGTCCTTTCATACTGTAACTAGACCACAGACACGGGGGCGGAATATTAGAATTCTAATAAGACAGTTTAGCGTGACAAAACAGATACATAGTCACGTCATGTCATGTCTCTCTGGCACTAATTAGCACTGTTTTAATTAATTAATACTAGACACAGCAGCATGGCAACTTAGGGCAAGTCTCTTCTCAACAAACTAACAGACAAGGCGTCCTGTAAAATAGAAATATAATTTCTAAAATGACTACTTCTCGTATTCAAACTGATCTGAACCTTTTCAAACACCGCCGACTTAGACGTATACGGTACTGACAAATACAAAGTGGCCAATAAGCCCGCTCTAGCCTTATTGCCCAGCTCTTTAACTAAACTCCCAAAAACTACAGTACCCCTCAGTTCCATACAGAACAGTCTGGTATAAGTGTATTCCACGCTCCAGCTGCTATTCGACGCACAAAAGTCGTAGTCAGAGCAGCAAAGCTCACACCCGTCAAAAGTCTGCACCAATTTCTTGCTCAAATTAGCTACCGCATCTTGCTCGGCCACAGTAAGACTGTTGGCATACTGTACGTAGGTCCAAACCGCCTGTGCAAAGCTGCCATTTGAGTCGCTTTTGACGGCGTACAGTAGCTGGGTTATGGTAGTGGGCAGTTTCGGGCTCCTGACGCGAAGGATACTGTACCCTCGGGGCTGCCCGGAGGCGGAGTCAATGTCCATCATGGACTGCCATAAAAGGGGAAGGTAAAGCCATTGTGGCTCGAAGTCATAGCGACTGACTTCAGCCACTAAAACACGACTGGAACCGGCATGGAAAGCAGCCACTGGAGAGAAGTGTCCGTAGTCGAAGCCGAATCGCTGTCGATTGTAGTTGAGAACCAGAACTAAGTCGCCTTTTAGCGAAGACGTAACGGCTTTGAGAACGGTGCGGAATTCGTCTAGTTGGTCTAAACGGAACAATTATATTTTACAGTCGCACACTTAAGAGTCAGTCAGTCTCTGATTCGATCGAGTCTTGGTATGTCAAGTTGAAAATCGAACTTTTGCGTAGAGACGTGTACGTTGGTGTACTAATAGGCATTCATGAGTTATGTTAAACCTGCAAAGGGTTTACGGATTTGACGCTCCATTCCCGAGATACAAGCCGCCAAAAATCGGCCCACTTAACTATGGGACCAAAATTCTGAACTCGAATTTCTTTTCTACCAATAAGAGTTGGGACTAAAAAATTGGGGATTTTAGGTAACTTTTTGAGTAGTTTAAGAATTTTTGGTCCAAAATTATTTTTGAGTAAAATTTTTTTGCGACCACTAAATGTCGTGTCAGTACTAAATGATTATAATGAAAGTAATCCGGCATCGTAGCTTTGTGTACTGCAAAACTAGCAAATTCTGCACGGTTTTGGCCATTCGGAGGCGAATATCTCACGAATGTCGGGTCACAGCCCAAAATGCTTTACACCATAGTCTGGCAAATTGATAGCGCTACAAAATTCTGAAATAAAAAAAAACTATGTAGGGGGGTTCCAGACGAGCTAGGGCCGGCCAAAGGTGGTCGCAAAAAAACTTTTACTCAAAAATAATTTTGGACCAAAAATTCTTAAACTACTCAAAAAGTTACCTAAAATCCACAATTTTTTAGTCCAAACTCTTATTGGTACGAAAGAAATTAGAATTGAGAATTTTGGTCCCATAGTTAAGCGGGCCGATTATGGCGGCTTGTATCTCGGGAATGGAGCGTCAAATCCATAAACCCTTTGCAGGTTTAACATAACTCATGAATGCCTCTTAATACACCAACGCACAGGTCACTACGCAAAAGTTCGATTTTCAACTTGACATAGGGATAAGCGCGGAGACTCGATCGAATCAGAGACTGACTCTTAATACAGTCAGGCACTTAACGCCGTTTATGGTACCGACACCATGGTACCCCCACGTTCGGCGACTGTGGTGGTACCATATATGGTACCCCTACCCATGGCCATGGGAGCCGGTACCATATATGGTAGCACTACCATATGGTACGAAATCTGAACAGAGCAGAGTGGTACCATATATGGTACCGGTACCGGTTCCGGTACCAATGCGAAGGTAGGGGTACCATATATGGTACCACCACAGGCCCCGAACGCGGGGGTACCATATGGTACCACTACCCTAGGTACCGGTACCATATATGGTGTCGGTACCATAAACACTGTTAAGTGCGTGACTGTAATACAAGATTGAAATGCAATTTGACAACTACATACGGTGCAAATAAAATTATATACACTTCTAGAATAACGCTGTTTATGGTACTGGCATACATGTAACAGGGGCCGCCCCAACCCGACTTAGGCCAGACCCTTCCCTGGATGAGGCCCCCTGACGATTTTTCCGACCTCCCCTCCGGTTTTTCTGGCAAGTAATTTTTTGAGCAAATTTTAGCGATTTTTTTTTACAATTTAAACTCAAAAATTGCCAAAATCTCCCGTAAAACTGCGCTTTTTAGTTCTATTAGCGATTTTTAGCCGAAAATTGCGATTTTTAGCGTTTTTAGTGCCCAACCCATTCCCTAGGATTTGGGCTCATACCCTCCAACCCCTTCGGCGGATGACCTGTCACATGTATGCGTTAAAGCCCCATTTTTGCTTTAGAACGTGCAACAAACGCTTTTTTTCATAACACAACATTATACAGCTAAAATGCATGTCTAGAACCTTATTTACAGATTTTCAAACCCAAATTATTGCTCCGAAGAAAGTGTATTTTGGGTCTCAGAAACCCAATTTAGCTGTCCGTAACCCAATTTTGGGCTCAGGAACCCAAATCAAGGCTTCAGTAACCAAATTCGGGGTTCCGGAATCCTTTTTTTGTAGTGTTGTTAGGCTCTATTTTAAAAAAAAGGTTTTTTTTTAAAAAAGCTTTTTTTGAAGGCCCATTTCGAAAATTTTTTATTTTATTCACAGTATGGAAATTTTGGGGGAAAATCGCTGAATTTAGCCTCAGATATACATTAGGAGTGCAGTTCTATCAATTTCTTGCCTATTCTAAGCCTAAAAATAGGTTTTGAAGGGCAGCAGCCACTCTGTGAACAATGCTGCAGGTAGAATGTCGACTCTCAGGCTGTAACACTATCTTTGAACCAAAGTATCAGCTTTTGTATTTAAAGTTGCTTCTGATGCATCCTTGCATCTCCTACAAGCTATATTTCATGCTAGGAAAAAATTTTGAAAAAAAAAAATTTCGAAATGAAAAATTTTCATAAAAAAAGCTTTTTTTTGGCTTTCAAAAAATTTGTTTTACAACTCTACTTTTTTGGCCTCTAAAACCCTAAGGGGCCGTCCATAAACTACAACGTTCAGAGAGGGGGCTGGGGGTGGTCGGTTGAACGTCGGAAAACGTCGCAGGGGGTGGGGATTGGTGTCGAAAACGTCGACGTTTTTCTAGGTGCCTAAGAAGCTTTTGTCCGCAACTATATTACAAGGAAAACTCAACCCAGTTCATATTTCCAAAAATGGCAGTTGAAGTTGACTATCAAAAAGTTTCTTTTACAGCTTCTACAATGAAGATTTTCTAATGCCGGCGGCATGGCACAGTTGGTGTAGTGGTTTAGGCCGCAAAGCCACTGTGCGCGCGGTGGTGCGTTCATGCACTCGGCGGGGCAAGTTTCTTGCCGCAAAGAGTAGGTGGTCGGCACAAAGGGTGTATCCCAAAAGCGCACAAATCAAAAGCGTAAATCCCATAAGCGCACATCCCAGAAGCGCACTTCCCATAAGCGCACGCTCAGAAAGCGCACAAGCGCACAAAAAAGCGCACAAGTAAATGTTAGCAACTACAGATTGTATATAGCACTAGCACAGGTACGCAATGTATGGCGGCAGTTATGCTGGCAGTATGACAGGTTATCATCGATTGACGGCCTGACCACCGCCCTGTTGCCTGGTTATTTGCGGATCCCAACTCAACCACATCGTGGTACTTGGTACAAAGAGTGTCTTTCATAGAACGTGGGCGTTGGGCGTGGTGGACCAGTTCGCAGAGAGGGTTATCCGGGCAAGAAGCAGCTACCAGAAATTGAGCTGATAGTAAATCAGAATGCACTTTAACGGGGAGAAGCATAGTCTCCTGATGCAAATGAGCCTTTGAGGTCATCAAATGACATCCAGTGATAGTGCGCAAGGCAGCATTTTGTAGTATCTGCAGCTTGCCAAAGTTCGAATTCTAAATATAGGACGTCCAGATTGGGGCTGTCTGACTTAGAATACGCAGATGACATCGTTCTCCTAGCAAATTCAAGTCTTTCTGCTCAAGCTCTGGTGAACCGCCTCAATCTGGCAGCAGAGAAGTTGGGGCTTAGAATAAATGCGGGAAAGACTAAGTGCTTGTCGCTCACTGACGACCCCCTGTTGCAAGTTAACGGCACACCAATTGAGAACGTCATGCTTTTTGATTACTTGGGTTCACGAGTGGCTGGAGATGTCTCTGTGTCAACCAACGAGATTGACTCTCGGCTGGGGAAAGCAGCTGCTATTTTTGCGCTGTTGAAGAAAAAACTCTGGTCACGCCAAGATATCTCCATCAAGACGAAAATGAGAGTGTTTAAGGCAGTGGTGGTTCCTACATTGCTCTATGGAGCGGAAACTTGGACCATTTTGGAGGCCAACCTGAGAAAATTGGAAGTCTTCCAAATGAACTGTCTTCGCTCAATCCTGAATGTCACACTTCTTGAACGTCTGCGAAACTCTGCCATCAGAGCCTGTTGCAATAATCAGCCTACGATCTCAGAGCTGATTCAAAAAGCCCGCGACCGTTGGTTTGGCCACATGTGTCGCATGCCACGCAGCCGCCTAATTTCTCTTCTAATATTTAACACCCATCCCCCGGACTGGAGGTGCGTGCCCAATGCCTCAAAGAAGACCTGGCTCAAACAGATACAGGGAGACTTCGCGTTTCTGAAGACGGAGTACGGGGCTGCCAATTGGTCCCGCTCCTGGCAGACCATCCTTAACAACCTAGCAAATGATCGTCGCCAGTGGAAAGAACTCTGTCAGAGGTCTTTGGAGATGCACCAGGGCCGGCAATAGCGACAATCGCTGATCAAGCCGTCACAAGGCAAGGCAAGGCAAGATTGGGGCTGCATAGTTGAAAGATAGCCTTGAAAGTGACTAGAAGTGTTTCTTTCTGCTGACCCAATATGTTCCCGGTAGAGCTTTCAGGATGGAATTTCTTGCAGAGACCTTGGAGCTGGTGGCTGCCACGTGGTGGGCAAAAGTAAAGTGCGTGTCGAAGACCACTCCTAGGATCTTAGGGGTCTTGTTTAGATGAAGCCGCACCTCATTGAGGAGGACATTAGGGTGGTAGTTGGATTGGTGTGGATCTGGCGTAGACATCAGTGGTGGACTCTGTTGAACTCAGACGGGCATCTTAAGCCTTTATATATACAGTAAAACTCTGTATGTCCAGAACAGGCGTTTTATTTCACATTACTGTATGTGCGCTTTCTGAGCGTGCGCTTATGGGAAGTGCGCTTCTGGGATGTGCGCTTATGGGATGTGCGCTTTTGATTTGTGCGCTTTTGGGAACACCCCGGCACAAAGCCCAAAAGATGGTAAATGGGAACCAACTGGAGCTGCCTAAGCACCTAAAGCTACAATAGCAACCACATGTGTTGGGACATACGGAATGGGGACAGCTACCACTGACACCGAGCATGTGTTTAGGCTAGTAGCGAAGGAAGGGCAGGATGTGGGTGTGCTCGCAGTGTAGTTTAACGCCCGGACAATCCAACCATCCATACATTAGGCGATTGACTACACACCTGATGACTGCTTGTGAGAGAGAACAACAGCGATCTGAAGAGGCTACCTACCCTCACTGCGCGCGTAGGTGGTGTCCACTTCTAAGCCATTTACGGTGGCCAGACAGTTGAATTGGGGCAAAGTCATTCCCGACTGACGAATTTCTGCCAATGATGGACAACTGGACAAGTCTTTTTCGTTAAATCGCCACGGCTCCTTGTAGTAACGGTCAACGTTGAGAACGTTCAGAGAAAATGCTGCAATTGATCGTTTGTCTGTTCTAACACAGTCAGGCACTTAACGCCGTTTATGGTAGCGACACCATATAAGGTGCCGTACCATATATGGTACCGGTACCTAGGGTAGTGGTACCATATATGGTACCCCCACCTTTGAGGCCTGTGGTGGTACCATACGGTATGGTCATACATGTAACAGCTCCGGGCCGACCTGGGAGGAGGGGGGTTGGGGGGGTTTCCTCAGGTGGGGGGGTCGAGGGGGGTTTCGCCCAGGTGGGGGGTCCCAAATTTCAAAAAGCTCCAAAACGCCTAGAAATGCGTTTTTAGCACGTTTTTTTCAGTAAGAACGCTAAAAATCGCTATTTTAAGCTGCCAAATAGCGTTTTAAAGCTAAAAACAAGCAATAAATGACAAAAAGAGCTTCCAAAAACACCGATTTTTCTTAAATATCAGCAGTGGAATCGCCAAATTCGGTTTCCAAAGGCTTTTCAAGTGAATTTTAGGCTAAAAATTAGTGATTTCTGACCCAGTTTGTTAATACTGGAGCCACTACCACCACTTGTATTTTTGCTCGGGGGGAGGGGCCCCTTAACCTGTCTCGAGGGGGGGTGGGGTGGGGGTGGGGGGTTAAGGGGGAGGGTTCGGCCTTTCCAGCAGGGGGGTAACCCCCCAAACCCCCAGTACATGTATGGGTATGGTACCCCTATCTTCGCATTGGTACCGGTACCATATATGGTACAGGCACCCATGGTCATGGGTAGGGGTACCATATATGGTGTCGGTACCATAAACGGCGTTAAGTGTCTGACTGTGACAGTCATATGAAGCTACAGAGAGAAGCCGATTAGAAACCGGTGCAAAAAACCGGTATGAAAAACGCAATTCTTATTGAGCTGGGCCAAAAGACCGAACAGAATAAATATTTATTTTGGATAACGAAGGCTGATTAAAAAATACTGGTGCACTAGTTATATACAGTATATGTATGCAACAGGTCATCCGCCGAAGGGCAGATTCCACTTAGTATCCCATTTGGATATTAAACGGACCGTTCTTCCATTTAATATATCGCATGGGATGGCGGCAAATTTTGTCAAAAAATTTAAGTAATTTTTCGAAAAAAATATGTGTATACTTGTAAAAGAATTTCAGCAAATATTCAGGTCAAAATCAAACTAATTAGATTGAATATCAATATTTTCTTGGCTTTTACAGTTTTTACAGTGATATCTTACAGTCAAGGCACTTAACGCCGTTTATGGTATCGACCATACATGTAACAGGGGGGGTCTGGGGGGTCTGCCCCCCACCCGACTTTGGCCAGACCCCCCCCGGTTGGGGACCCCCCCCCCCCCCCGAGACGATTTCACCGACCCCCCCCCCTCCGATTTTTCTGGCAAGTAAATTTTCGAGCAAATTTTTGCAATTTTTTACACTTTTACACACAAAAATTGCCAAAATCGCCTGCAAAACAGCACTTTTTAGCTGTATTTCAGCCCAAATTAGCGATTTTTGGCGATTTTTAGGCCAAAAATTGCGATTTTTCTCGATTTTTGAGCGTTTTTTAGTGCCCACCCCCTCCCCCAAAATTTTGGCACAGACCCCCCCCGCCGTCGCCAGACCCCCCCATCCCCCCCGCCCCCCATCGGCGGATGACCTGTTACATGTATGGTATCGACACCGTATATGGTGCTGGCATACATGTAACAGGGGGTCTGCCCCCCACCCGACTTTGGCCACACCCCCCCCGGTTGGGGAACCCCCCCCCCCCCCCCCCCCCGAGACGATTTCACCGACCGCCCTTCTTGCCACTTGGGCGTGGCGTGGAGGACTTGATTTCAGACACAAAAATTCCCAAAATCGCCTGCAAAACAGCACTTTTTAGATGTATTTCAGCCCAAATTAGCGATTTTCGACCATTTTTAGCTAAAAAATTTGCGATTTTTTCGATTTTTGAACGTTTTTTAGTGCCAAACCCCCGTCCAAAAATTTGGGCTCAGACCCCCCCGGCCGGCGCCAGACCCCCTCCCCCTTCGGCGGATGACCTGTTACATGTATGGGTGCCGGTACCTACGGTAGTGGTACCATACATGGCACCCCCACGTTCGGCGACTGTGGTGGTACCATATATGGTACCGGCCAGACATGGGCTAGCATTTCGCCTGAGGGGGGGGGGGGCAGAATTTTCAATTCCTGAGGGGGGGCTGAGGGGGGGTAGGAGCGCCAGTGGGGGGGGGGGGGTGAGGGGGGGGTAAGCCAAAAAGTCCAATTTTTGGCTAAAATCAAGGTTTTCTGGCTTATTTTTGGTTAAAATAAGCTAAAATAAGCTATTCTGAGCTCATTTACACCTAATCCAGGCATATTTTTATTATAATTTTCTATACAAAATTCTTCCAAAAAATTCCTGAGCGGGGTAGCGGCCGGCTGAGGGGGGGGGTAGGTCAGAGCCTGAGGGGGGCCAACCCCCCCTCAGCCCCCCCCTTTGCCCATGTCTGGTACCGGCACCTTATATGGCGTCGGTACCATAAACGGCGGTAAGTCCCTGCCTGTCATAATAACTAGACTGAGATGGTTAGAGCAACACAGATAACAGTACTCAAATTAATTGGGGGCAAAGTTTTTAATCGAAAAGCGGGAGCTGATGGAGGCTGAGAGGATGGTAAGCCAAAAAATCGCTTTTTTGGCCAAAATCAACGATTTTTGGCTTGTTTTTGGTTAAAATTAGTTTAAAATAAACTATTCTAAGTTGACTTGCATTTATTCTAGGCATATTTTTACTATCAACTCTCTATGCAAAAGTCAGATTTTTTAAAATTTCAGACACATATTTGCCAAAATTGTCTGTAAAATAGCACTTTTTAGCTGTATTTGAGCGAAAATTAGAGATTTTTACGATCCAACGCCATTTGTTAGCCTAGCAGTTGGGTTCAGACCCTACCGGGCCCGTACTAGACCCCTCACCCGATCGGCGGATGACCTGTGGCCAGTGTGGTAAGATTAGCCTAACCGGTAACTTGAATAGTGTCGTGAAAATGAAAGCGAAAGCCAACAACAATCTTACCTAAGGTAGATAAACCGCAGAAGAAGCGTTCCTCTTGCGTCCTGTAGTTGGTGATGACACGAAAAAATGAGTTGCCGTAATCTGAAACCGAATACAGATTAGACATCGAGAATAGAAGAAGAAATTAGAACGAACCAGTGTTCAGCGTTTCCTTTAGCATCTGTTTTCCCTCAAAAGAGGTAAAATTTATCACTGGCATTCTGGCATCGCAATGGCCTGCAATCTGGTGGATAAAACTAACCGTAGATACTTGCTGTCCAACCATACAGATAATACAGTCAGGCCATACATGTAACAGGGGGGTCTGGGGGTTCTGCCCCCACCCGACTTAGGCCAGACCCCCCAGATGGGGACCCCCCCTCAGATTTTTCTGGCAAGTAAATTTTCGAGCAAATTTTTGCAATTTTTTTACACTTTCACACACAAAAATTGCCAAAATCGCCTGCAAAACAGCACTTTTTAGCTGTATTTCAGCCCAAATTAGCGATTTTTGGCGATTTTTAGCCGAAAAATTGCGATTTTTCTCGATTTTTTACCGTTTTTTAGTGCCCACCCCCACCCCCCTAAATTTTGGCTCAGACCCCCCCCCCCCGGCCGGCGCCAACCCCCCAACCCAACCCCCCTCCCCCCATCGGCGGATGACCTGTTACATGTATGAGTCAGGCACTTAACGCCGTTTATGGTACCGACACCATAATTATATGGTACCAACACAGTCGCCGAACGTTGCGGTATCATATATGGTACCACTACCCTAGGTACCGGGGTCTTGAGGTCTCCGGGTGGTCCCGAAAAAAGTTAAAAAACGCCTATTTTGCCTTAAATAAGCGAAAATTTTCTCCCTCCGGGAGGGAGGGTGGTATGGCCGGCCGAGGGTGTGGTATTGGTCGGCGAGGGGGGTAAACGGCCTCACCCCGGCCCATGTATGGCCATACCCCCGTCGGGGACAACTGCAAAGAATATTTGCCACGACCCTCTTGCGATTTTGCTGGCAAGTAACTTTTTGGTCTCCCCTAACACATTTAGTTGGCCACTTAGGTAGGGATACATATAACTGGGAGTCTGGGTCTGCCCATATACCATACATGGGCCGGGGGGTATGGGGGAATACCCCCTCGCCGACCAATACCACACCCTCGGCCGGCCATACCACCCTCCCTCAGAAAATTTTCGCTTGTTTAAGACAAAATAGGCGTTTTTGGCCCTTTTTTCGGGACCCCCCGAGGTCTCCATACCCCTCCGGATTTTTCCGGCCCATGCAGACATGGGCAAAGGGGGGGCTGAGGGGGGTTGGCCCCCCATCAGCCGGCCGCTACCCCCCATCAGGAATTTTTGGGAAGAATTTTGTGTAGAAAATTATGATAAA
Source organism: Sabatieria punctata (assembly GCA_030248155.1). Lineage (NCBI taxonomy): Eukaryota > Metazoa > Nematoda > Chromadorea > Araeolaimida > Comesomatidae > Sabatieria > Sabatieria punctata. Next base: position 19,532 of record JASANB010006229.1, read on the forward strand.
AATATGCCTGGAATAGGCGAAAATGAGCTCAGAATAGCTAATTTTAACTTATTTTAATGAAAAATAAGCCAAAAAACCCTAATTTTCACCAAAAAACGGACTTTTTGGCTTACCACCCCCTCAGCCCCCCATTAGGAATTGAAAATTCTACCCCCCATCAGCCGAAATGCTAGCCCATGTCTGGGCCCATGTATGCCATATACATGTACTAGAGGAGTTTGGGGTTATCTCTTAACTAGAAATGCCAACCCTCCTAACCCCGAGACAGTTCAGCAACCCCCGGCCGAAAAATGCAAGTACTAGCAAATTGGCTCAGAAATAACAAATTTTTAGCTTAACACCATATAAGGTGCCGGTACCTAGGCTAGTGGCACCATATATGGTGTCGGTACCATAAACGGCGTTAAGTGCCTGACTGTTTTAGTCTGCTTACCGCTCTCTAGCATATCCTTCGATTTGCAGTTAACTTTGTAGGCGTTAGAGCTGGCCACCAAAAGCCAGAGCAGAAGCCACACCAGCACCCGTTGCCCACCGTAGCCATCCATCCTTTTTTACGCCATTTCTTCCTACTAAAAACAACCAACTACTGACAACTTTGTCCAATTTTGGCTTCGCTGCTATTATTATTATTATCAAAATTGCTTCTATACCTATATACACCACTACCCAGCAGACATCGGCTAGCATTTCAGCTGATGAGAGTCAGAATTTTCAATTCCTGAGAGGGGTGCTTGGGCGGGGGGGTAGGAGAAGCGCCTGAGGGGATGATAAGCCAAAAGTCCCATTTTAGCTAAAATTAAGGTTTTTTGGCTTATTTTTGTTAAAATAAGTTAAAACAAGCTATTCTAAGCTCATTTACACCTAATCTAGAATAGGGATGCAAATGGTATCCGGTACTATTTGGTATTTTTTGAGAAATGGTATTATTTGGTATTTTTGTATACCAAAAAATACTGGATAATAGCAAATTTCTAGGTCTAAACAGTAACAAAGTGGATTAGAACTGTTTATATAGCTGTGATCTGAGCATAAAACTCTTAAAATTGATTTTTGAACTGAATCTTCCACTTTTGTTTGAACATTCTATCTTCACCTGGGCCGTGTACATCGGAGATGCTTTCTGTATGACTGAAAAGTCCTTATTTGACTAGCCTCAGTTGAAAAACATGTGAACATGAGGTTCAGCACGTTATAGAGCTTGTTAAAGTTCCTTTTCCAGTAGTGCAGGGGTTATCTGCTGAACGTGGTAAGGTAAAGCTTGAATTGGGTCACGAAATCAGAGAGATAATCTTTTGGATTGGTTCACTCAGATTGCTTATGGCCGATTTTGAAAACTATTTGGCACTATTTGGTTCAGAAAATACCATTCACTATTTGGTATTAGGCATCAATATACCATTTATTTGCATCCCTAAATCTAAACAGAAGACATTACTTTTGAAATTTCCTGAGGGGGTGCGGCGGACTTGCGCGTATATAGGCAGTTAGTAGTTTACGCACCGTACGCACCGTTCGCACCGTTACGCACCGTTCGCACCGTTACGCACCGTTCGCATCAGCAGCGACCCCAATTGGGCGCCGATCTTTTGGAGTGGTGAATTTGCTTAGATCGATCAGAGAACTGTTCTGTTTCAGCTTGCATTAACAAATTACGCGTTTTGGTGGAAAAGTAGCTGGAAAATCAGCTTTGTATTAAAATTTTAAAAGAAAAAAGCGTAAAAAGTCAGGTGTGTCACGGCGGCCCTGGCACCCATGGAAGCGATGTGTTTGTGGGTTCGAAACCTGTTGTCAAGGCGATGGGAAGTAGTCGACACAAAGCCCAACCCAGGCCGTCGAAAGTCAGCAATGGCAAGCAGATAAATGGGGACCAAACCGGCGCTGTCTTGTAGTGATGTAAAATTATGGAATTTGAATTTCAATTCAATTACAGTTAAATTATAAGCACAGTTCTTAATTTCAATTAAATTAAATTAAATTAATTGAAATAGTTTCCCATTATTTTCAATTACAATTATATTTTCAATTAAATTACGGAACCTCGGAAAATTTCAATTATGCAATTTTTTTCAATTATTTTTTCAAGTTTTTGGAAATTATTGTAATTTTGTTGTTAAAAGGCAGTGACAGTGACTCACGACTTAGAAAAATGTCCATGTAAAAGCTTAGAGAAACCTGGTAAGCCTGCTGTCCAACCAGGCGAGAAAATTTTAAATTGTTGCCTTTTAAAAACGCACAAAATGGCATTCTGGGGGAAATTTACAGTTAGTTCATTATTACTATATATCAGTGCATAATCTAAAGGTTTCCAGCATTTTTGAGCAACATCACTTCCTAGGTACCTTTGCCAAAAGGGGGTGTCAGTCAACCCACCATACATACAAAAATCACTGTTTTGGCTTTTATGAACTACAAAATAAAAAGCAGATCATAAAATATTACAAAACATAGTGAGGTCAGTATAAAAAGGTGACAAACCCTAAATAGGCTTTTATTTGAAGTGAAGTCCTTAGCGCCTCTAATACTTACACATTTCCTTACATTCACCACAGGAAATAATTGAAAATATAATTGAAATTCCAGGCGAATTTCAATTAAATTACAATTAAATTATGGCCCAACTTTTGAATTTCAATTAAATTAAATTAATTGAATTGAAATTAAAAACGGGTCAATTATGCGAATTTCAATTACAATTAAATTAATTTTTTACATCACTACTGTCTTGCACCCACCGACAGCAAAAGGGGAAGGTTGTTGTTAAGAAGGCTGCCGGACCTTCTGTCCCTTCCTGCTCTATAGCAGTTGGCTACTCCTAGTCCGAAAGGACAAAAAGTTACAACAACAAAATAACAATTCGACAGGACATAGAATGCAGCGGAACCACTGGCAGCTTCACCAATACCGACTTTGTCCTTGGTCTCAGCCGTGAAGTAAAAACATTTGGATTGTTAGTTTAATGGTTGCCCCATCAGCGAAACCCATCAGATCCAATTTTTCGGCCAATCATTTCCCATTTTGGTACTATGTCAATCAGAAAAGGTGCCGAGATGACACGTTTTTGCCTGACAAAATTGAGACGTTTAGCGATGGGTGTAAAGTTTCGGTGATTTTTGTTATTGTACCCCGATTTTAGAAACAACCAAACACCTTTCATTTCCCAGAGCCGATCCTATACACAGTACAGTACATACAAGGTGCATAATATTGGTAAATTCGCTTTTCCAATGCATCTTTTCCAACGCCGATACAGCAGCTTTGAAAGCATTTTTATACGTAGTGTATATTCTTGGGAAGAGTACTATGAGACGAAAACTAAGCAACAAAAGCACTGCACTACAGCAACTGTCCGGAGATGCACCACAGCTAACAGAAAGAAGCTAATACGATGCAAGCATAACAGAAAAAGCAATTGCACTAAATGACCAGAAAGCTGCTACTAACTAACACCGAATCTTTGGGGGCGTGCAAAAATTACGTAATGGCATGAGGGGGAATGTTCGGGAGGTTCGCCAAATGATTACTAATCATTACGGTGGGGGAGGGGAGTATTGGTTTCATCGTTAACAAAAAGCCTCCCAATGATGGCTTCTATGTAAAACAAAGACTATACGTACATTGTACATAGTTGTAGCTCATCAATAAAGAAAACTAAGAAAATTATCAATTATTACTGTATACTGATGTTATTTTAATAAACACGTCGTTTTACTTAAAAATGAACGCAAAAATTTCGGCTCTACCTCTTCAAAAAATTGAAATTTCGGTTGGGTGCCAAATTATTAGGGGTGGGGGTCAGAAAATTATTATGGGCAATTATCTGGAGGGACGGAGTCCGAAAATGGGCAAAAATACTATTACGTAACTTTTGCATGCCCCTTTTGTCTATGTAAATGCTTAGAAAATCAGGGAAGTCAGCAAGGTTGATGACTAAAGAACTAAAGAAGAGTACGCGACAAAGATGCACATTCTGTTCTTTTACTGATGCTTGCTCGTTAACAGATTTAATGCACCCAGCTACTTTTCCACCAAAACGCGTAATTTTGTTAATGCAAGTTGAAATAGAACGGTTCTCTGATCGATCTAAGCAAATTCACTGCTCTGACAGATCGGCGCCCAATGGGGGTCGCTGCTGGTGCGAACGGTGCGTAACGGTGCGTACGGTGCGTAACGGTGCGAACGGTGCGTACGGTGCGTAAACTACTAACTGCCGCGTATATATCCATCCCGGGCGGGCACAAATCGCCTCCCCAAGAAGTTGGAAAGTTGGAAAATGGAAAATATGAAAAACGGAAAATGCTTCCCAACAATTTGGAAAACATGCACATAACAACCAACATCAACGGCTGCAAAAAATTTGCATATCAGAAAAGCCGGCAATTCGGCGACGGTATGAGGTCCCACCATCACAGTAGACTCATATGTCTTTCCAAAAGTTCCACAATGGAAGAATGGCTATGATTGCGAAGTTTTCGTCTGTGCATTTGCTGTGTTCATGTCATCTGATTGTCGGATTTTAGCTGCACGAGTGCCTATTCTAACAGCAGTTGAGCACTTACATGCACTACGCATGTACATAAATCGTAAAATTCACTTACAGGCTGGTATATAGCACTGGAGTCAACTTTGTGCCTACCTATCCTTTTCTGCGCAAGACCTTTTGTCCTTTTGGTAATCACTGTTGTGACTACGTACTGACGCTGCCTGCAATTTAGAAATCGACTTCTGAGATCTATGCGCATAAATTAAAATAACCCTATTTACAGTCATAAACGCGACTCCAAATCTATTTTAGCTTAGATTTAGATTTGTTGTCACCAAAAGGCAGTGATGACAGGTAGATAAATGGGATGGACTTTTTTTATATTTTGACTTATTGAATGAAACAATTTTGCGACAAGCAGTCGTTTCCAGCATGAGCTGTTGCGCTCATTTTACCCTTAGTAGTGCTTATTTCCCTTCTCATATGGAGTAACTTGCGATTTTCCAACTTTCCTACTTTCGGGGAGGCGATTTGTGACATTGGAAAACCCGCAAAACTAGGTGTACCGCTGTGTACCACAGCGTACCGCACGTCCTCACCGTTTCCGTTTTTCTGGGGAGGCGATTTGTATACGCGCCTTAATATCCACATATTATCGGCCACGGTGGCGGGTAATTCAAGTGATCGTACGTGGCCCTTTCCCCCGTGGCCAGTCACCCCTGCACCGCGCGCACACGACTGTGACTTAAGTCATCACATAATAATAATATATTTTGTGTTCTTTTTGTTTCTTTGCTGAGTTCGGCCTGTTTAATTATATTTCAGATAAAGCGATTATATTCGTTCTCAGTCAAGTCACCTTACTATGGTTATTTATTGCATGCATACAAACAGCGTAATGCTACATATGTTTGTAGAGAGGTAGAGATACAGTAGAGATGTTCACGAGCCTAAAAATCGCGGCTCGGCTCGGCTCGATTGTGAGCTCTGTTTAGGTCAGCTCGTTTCGGCTCGTTTGTACACACCTCCAAGCTCGCTCGAGCTCGGCTCGCGAGCTTTAAATTTGGCGGAAAGCTTGGAAAAATGGAAAAGTAACACCATAAAATCAATACCTAAAGCTTTTCCTCACTAATTACGCCATTTTTATCGTTGATACCTTTAAAATAATGTAGGAAACATAGAAATTAAACGAAAATTAGCCTCCAAAAGCACAATATTTTCAAAATTTGATTAAAATTACACATTTTTAAGTGTGTTGCGCGTTCTGGGCTCGGCTCGGCTCCGACCGCGAGCTTTCCAACCTTGATAAGCTCACTCGATCTGGGCGCTCGCGAGCCGAGCCGAGCCGAGCTTTTTCAGGCTCGTGAACATCTCTATCGGACAGCTCAGGACACCCCTCGCTCTTTTCGGAGCCCTTCAATGGGTTAGCCCTGTCTACAAACAACCCTCCCCTTTGCTGCCATTAGGTGCAATGGCACCTACGCTTTGGTTCCCATTTACTTACTGGCCATCACCGGCTTTTGGCGGTCTGGGTTTGGCTTTGCGTCGACTACTTCCAGTCGTTTCGACCGGTTTCGAACCCACCAACAACCGCTCTCACGGATGCCGGGGCCGCCGTGACACACGGGATAGCGTAAACTACCCGTGGCCAAGACGCGACTGTGCTAAGTGCTGCGATCAGTGCTCTCTCCACCTCAGCTCTCCTGTCCATTATGTTATGTAACTATATTTCGTTTCTTGCCCTGCTTTAGACTTAGCCCCTAATGGGATACACCCAACGTTAGGCTTCATATCAATTGCTTTGTGCTTGCACTCACTTTGACCTTTTTCGAACCTACGAATGACAGCACTTGCAGGTACCACGCAAGCTGAGTGTGACGCACAAGACAGAGTAAATTTGCCGTGGTAAAGACATAACGTTCCTTAGCCGATGAAACCGACTGGTGTGCTACTGTATTCTTCGAAACATATCTTATAGCCCAGCACACAACCAAGAATATTTTGGATAATCGATACAACAAAGAAAAACATTGCACAGTTGAAATAATCACGATAGAGCACAGCACAACACAGCTAAACTCAGAGTAAGCGAAAACCTATTGATGACTTAGTGTCGCACTGGAGTAATTCACCCGTTTCATGGCCACTAATAGGGCGAGAAAAAGCGCAAGGCATAGCTACAGTACCAAAAATGACCGGAACAACTAACTGGTACAGCGACAGCACAACTAACAACAGCACGCCACAATAACAATAACTGAAGAAACAGAAATAGAAAGTACAGTGTAAGTTCAGTCAACTTTTGGTTGTTTCTCAGGCATCGGGAATGATTCACGCTTGCGTTTGTCTTTCCGGCCATCGCACTAAAAATGACTTGCTGGTAATGGTAGCGTAAAAGAAAATCTATAGACACTGTTTAGCTGGTTTACAGACCTCAGTTTCCCATTATAATCGATTTGTTTCTGATTGTCATTCCCCCATTTCGTATTAATTTAATCTAGCTACCGATATTTAAGCACTTATTCGATTCTAGCACAAGTACAATTCACAGTAAAACATCTGCATACCATGTGGTATCTTCATTTCTGTTACTCAATGGAGGCCGACTGTTTGACTTTTCGACTGAGTCATTTTCAGTGCCTGCTTCAGCTGTCTTCGGACAGTGGCTGTAATTTTAGTGCTTTAAATACACCTTTTACAGTCAGGCACTTAACGCCGTTTATGGTACCGACACCATATAATGTGCCGGTACCACACATGGTGCCGGCACCTAGGGTAGTGGTGCCATATATGGTACCGGCACCATATATGGTATCCCTACTTTCGCATTGGTACCCGTACCGGTACCATATATGGTACCACTCTGTTCAGATTTCGTACCATATTTGGTAGTGGAACCGTATATGGTACCACCACCACAGTCGCCGAATGTAGGGGCACCATATATGGTAGGTACCGGTACCATAGTTGTAACATGTTTAATTTAGTGTTAGTTGTAACATGTTTAATTTAGTGTTAGTTGTAACATGTTTAATTTAGTGTTAGTTGTAACATGTTTAATTTAGTGTTAGTTGTAACATGTTTAATTTGAATGTGAATGTGAATGTGAATGTGAATGTTTAATACACGTCCAACAGAATAATTTAGTGTTAGTTGTAACATGTTTAATTTAGTGTTAGTTGTAACATGTTTAATTTAGTGTTAGTTGTAACATGTTTAATTTAGTGTTAGTTGTAACATGTTTAATTTAGTGTTAGTTGTAACATGTTTAATTTAGTGTTAGTTGTAACATGTTTAATTTAGTGTTAGTTGTAAAATGTTTAATTTAGTGTTAGTTGTAACATGTTTAATTTAGTGTTAGTTGTAACATGTTTAATTTAGTGTTAGTTGTAACATGTTTAATTTAGTGTTAGTTGTAAAATGTTTAATTTAGTGTTAGTTGTAAAATGTTTAATTTAGTGTTAGTTGTAACATGTTTAATTTAGTGTTAGTTGTAACATGTTTAATTTAGTGTTAGTTGTAAAATGTTTAATTTAGTGTTAGTTGTAACATGTTTAATTTAGTGTTAGTTGTAACATGTTTAATTTAGTGTTAGTTGTAAAATGTTTAATTTAGTGTTAGTTGTAACATGTTTAATTTAGTGTTAGTTGTAAAATGTTTAATTTAGTGTTAGTTGTAAAATGTTTAATTTAGTGTTAGTTGTAACATGTTTAATTTAGTGTTAGTTGTAACATGTTTAATTTAGTGTTAGTTGTAACATGTTTAATTTAGTGTTAGTTGTAAAATGTTTAATTTAGTGTTAGTTGTAACATGTTTAATTTAGTGTTAGTTGTAACATGTTTAATTTAGTGTTAGTTGTAACATGTTTAATTTAGTGTTAGTTGTAACATGTTTAATTTAGTGTTAGCTGTAACATGTTTAATTTAGTGTTAGTTTAGTTCCAAGAATTAGTTGCAAAAATCAAGCTGCTACTGACTTGGCAAAACCGGTTTGCAAATCTTCCCACTGCGCTGGAAACTGCAGTGTCTTGTTTGTAGTTTCTAAAACTAAAATGGAAGTCGACCAACCTGAGCAACAAACTAATCCAGTTCTGAATTGGCTGAAAAATAATAAATACTTCGAAAGCACTCCAATTGATGGATTCGCTCTGATAAACACTGCCAAGTTTAAATGGGAGATTCTGGTCTGGTGTGCAGTTCTAATCCTCTTTATCCTTCTGACAGTTAGAGATACTGCTACTATTATATCGGAACAGCGCACTAAACCAACGATAATTTCGGCAGAGAGGATTGCAGTCAATTACTCGCGTTATTTCGACTACAAACTTGATTTGTTTCTTCTCCTTTCTATAGAGCAGCGCGAATTTTTCGTTGACTTTATACACAATTATTCAGCTACAGTGAATGAAAGTGAATCGAGTATTTTCGATCGTCAGTGGAGCAGGGCTGAAATCAGGAGTGCCGAAAAGTTTATGGAAAGCCAATTTCTAAGCCAACTGGAAGCGCCTGACTTTTTTCAGCAGAACTGGTCGTCAAGTACAATTTATTATCTGTTGTCACTGGTGAGTGGTCCTTGATCTAATTGGGCTAAGACTAGTTCTAGTTGCCAACCAAATTTTAGTTTGTAGTTAGTGGTTAGTAGTCCAAGCTTTCAGGCTTTTCAGTTTGTAGTTAGTGGTTAGTAGTCAATTCAGCCAGCCATCCGAGTTTGTAGTTAGTGGTTAGTAGTCAATTTCTAGTCCGTGGGGGCTGTGCAAAAATGACGACATCGGTTTATGGGGAGAGGGTTTTGGGTACTAAAAAGCACTAAAATATCGTAAAAATCGCTAATTTGGGCTTAAATACAGCTAAAATGCATTTTTTTACAGGGGTTTTTAGACATTTTCTTGTTTTTAATTCTAAAAAATCGAAAAATGTGAGGAGGTCCCCGATTGAAGGGCCTGGCTTAATCATTGGATGATCTAATAGTTGTAATTTGTGTATGCACTTATAATTACAGTACAACTACTAAACTAAATTTGATAATCAATGAACTAAGATGCCAAGCAGTTTTTGTAATTTCTTTGATTAACGGAAAATTTTCTCCATTTTTGTAAAATTTTAACTTAAACTGTTATAAAATAACTGTAAACAACCGTGCAGATTTCAAGATTTGAGACTACAAACTCGGGACGAAAAAATATGTAGTTAGTGGTCAATTTGTAGTCAGCGGATTTAGTTTGTAGTTAGAGTTAATTTGTAGTCTCATTTTCCCCAAAAGTCAAGTAGTTAGTACAGTCAGGCACTTAACGCCGTTTATGGTACCCCCACCTTCGCGTTGTTACCGGTACCGGTACCATATATGGTACCACTCTGTTCAGATTTCATACCATATATGGTACCGGCACCAATGGCCATGGGTAGTGGTACCATATATGGTGCCGGCACCCATGGCCATGGGTAGGGGTACCATATATGGTGCCGGTACGCCGCGTCGTTGGCTCAGTGGGTAGCTTGCTGCCTCTGAGTCACGGCGGCCCCTGCATCCCTAGCGGTTGTAGTGGTTCATCCTCTCGGAGCGGCAAGTTTCTTGCTGCAAAGAGTTGGTCGTCGGCACAACGCTCCACCAAGGCCACCGAAAGCTGGTTACAAAGAGTAGATAAAATGGGAACCAACTGGATCTGCCATAGCACCAAAGCCGCTCCTACAGCATGCCAACTTGGAGAAAGATCAATGACGTCAAGTCCAAGTGCTGGCTGAGACGACACAACAAGGCCTATACCGGTTTACTCCTCTTCGGCCGGGCGGCAGTGGACGCTGTCAGAACTATGACGTCAATGCGCTAGGCGCTCTCTTAGTACCTGGCGCCCAACAGCATGGCTAGAGTGGCTGGCAGTGATAGAAGGGAAACGTCCGAGATGACGAAACACGGGGGTTGCGCAATGGATCGCAAGGTCTGAGCGTAGGGCTGTAAAAGCCCCCCCCTGCACATCGGATCGGATGGTGCCGGTACCATATATGGTACCACCACAGTCGCCGAACGTGGGGGCACCATATATGGTACCGGTACTATACAGTATATGGTGACGGTACCATATATGGTACCGGCACCTTATATGGTGTCGGTACCATAAACGGCGTTAAGTGCCTGACTGTGGTAGTCTTTTAGTTTGTAGTTAGTAGTCACTGCCAACTAGGTCTAGATAAGACATTCAAAAAATCTTGCTCATCTGTCTTTAAGGTGAGCTGGCGCGGTGGAATGTCGATGTTTGACGGCCGAAGCACATCAGAGGTGGCCAAAAACATAGCTCAACATCTGGACAATCTCCCAAACATAACAGCCAAGCATTTTATTCGCAAACTGACTCAGGAGCTTAGCAGAGATTTCCGTCTGCACATAAGCGATAATAAACAAGAAGGTTTCACTAAAAACGAACAGCTCATCATTTACTAAAAAGTACCACAATGGACAAGTAGCAAAAGCTTTTCAGTTTATAGAGTATATATCTCTTGCATTTCATAATGAAGCAGATTCCAACTGCTGGGGGCTAATGACACTTTAGTGTTGAAGTGATCCGAGTTTCTGTGTCACCAGTAAAGCCTCCAATAGCCCTCAGCAGTAGCAGAAATCCGTTTTATTACGACGTGCAGAATAATAAAAAATCGCTCTTGTTCACTGCCAAAATCACTGTTTTGTCTTTGAGGGCGTATATCTCAGGATCTAAGCAAAGTACATTAACAAGCATTTTCCAGCAGTCTTTTAAGAATTTATTTATCTTTCATTTAAGAAAGCATCCGTTCAAATCGGTTGAGATTTGCGGTTGCTACAGGGCTAGTTTGTTTGGCCTACCCTTGCAGTAACTTTGCAGGATTACGTTCAGTTCACAGTGGAGGAGCGAAACAGCTGGTCGGGTTTTCTGGCAGAGGTCGGAGGTGTGTTTGACTTCTGGACCGGCGCCAGTGTGATCGGCCTGGTACACATGGTGGTTTACCTGATCAAACAGGCCATTTACGTTTTCGATAAGAAGACCAAAACTGGAACCCAACTGCGGTCCATGCTTGGTCACGGCTCAATCCCACCGGTCACAGCTGCTCCTGTTGGGCTACCTTTGCTGGGTAAACGTCCTGCTGCATCAGAACTCTCTGGCGAATCTATGACTGAGTTGAGTGAAAGGCAAAGGGACACGCAAGCAGAAATGCAGAGAATGTATGAGCTGATCAGTGTGCTGGAAACGAAGGTATCGGATTTGGAGCAATCTTCACTCGCAAGAACAGAAGAAGGGGTGTAGAACCTTCTGTGTACAGAGATGCCTACCAAATTGAAACTTTGAGTTTGATATGGTATGGTATACATAGTATAAACTTGGTGATTTGAGTTTGATATGGTATGGTGTAGTACTAGCTAATTCAGTTTGAATTTGGTTGGTATGAATTTGGTACAGTAGTGGTAGTTTGCTGTGATAATGTCATAGAAGCGTTTGGAAATTATGCTCAATCCACCTTTCTTGAGTTGTTTCGAATCAAAACATGCAGAAAGGATTGGGAATATATTTTAACGCATTTGAAAAGTGTTATAAATATAGCCAACAAGCTAGTACTAAAATTAAAAGGCCTTACTAAAATCATAATTCTAGTACTAAAATTATCTGGTAAAGGCGTTTGATTTTGATACGGTATGGTACAGTATGGAAGGAGCTATTTTGAATTTGGTTTCGTACGGTACTAGTAGTAAATTCAAGATTCGTTTTAGTACTAGTACCGTTTTGGTATGATAGGCATCCCTGCCTGTGTAGGTCTTATAAATACAGACAGTTTTGTATTTTTATTGTCAGAAATAAATTCAATCAACATTGGCTTTGCATGTAACAAACGCTACAAAATGTTTACGAACTCTTGCACTGAGAGCCAAAGCCAGATAAGGATTGATCCAGCTGAGCAGGTCGGAAATTACGTAATAAATTTGCATATAAACCAACAGCTTATATGGATCAGTAGCAGTGACCAACAGAATCAGGTATATTAGCATAATGCACATAAGCACGGTCATAGCAAAGCCATAAATGGCCATTGCTCTTTCCGTGCGTTTCACTAATAAGGTGTCGGCAGATTTTTGAGTCGTCGATACGTTCTGACTTTGATTTATCGAGTTTTTGCCAAATTTGCACAGGATGATCGTGTAGAAAGTTACACTGCCGACGCAGGCCGCTGTATTGACTACGCCAGCCGTTAGGAAATAGGATGCCTGAAAATTTAGACTTACATAGACAGTACATATACATGCATATAGAGTAATTTCGATTGCAGAGTTAAAGCGTATTCTACTTACGCTTGTAATCTCCGAAAAGAGCGTCGTTTCAATCCAAATCCATTTCAAATTAACAGAACGAGAGCTACCGCATAAAACACGCTCGGGGCTGGTCTTCGTGAATTTAAGAATAGCCGCGCTATTTTCCGCCATTGTTTTTTCGGAGTAAAAAAATTAATCGACCAAGACGGCGAACATAAAAAATAAAAATGCAAAAGAAAGAGCAGAATACTTATTTTAGGGAGGCGACGTATTACCTTAGGAATCGAATGAAGCTTAGCTGCTCCTATTACCTAACCACTCCTTTCTCTCTCCTACTCTTCACTGCTGCCGCCAACCGAAGTTAAGAAACGAATAAAAGTAATAAAAAGAAGAGTTGTTAGCCAGCTTACCCCACTTCCAAGTGAAATGATGACATTTTTTAGTGTGTGTACTCTCTCTCTCTCTCTCTCTCTCTCTCTCTCTCTCTCTCTCTCTCTCTCTCTCTCTCTCTCTCTCTCTCTCTCTCTCTCTCTCTCTCTCTCTCTCTCTCTCTCTCTCTCTCTCTCTCTCTCTCTCTCTCTCTCTCTTCTCGTAAGCCCGTTATATGCGAAATTCGCGTCAGTGATATCACATTCGCTCTGCCCCAGAAGAATCATTAATAAACGAAATTTCCAAAGAAATATAGAAATATTTACCACAGCAAACAGTCAAACAGACCAGTAGCCAATAAGAATCAAGAAGACAAGATAAGAAAAATCAATAACAAAAAGAAAGCAGCAGTTACAAGATAATCGTAGAAGCATGAGACACCAGTAACTAAGGGTCAGTGAGGTTTCTTCTGAGAGTAAAGAAAATCTTTTAAGGTTACTGTAACTTACAAAGTAGATGCTGTTAGTGAACACAATCGGTCCTACAGTACCATTGACATGGATGTAGTAGTGAAAATCAGTGCCCAACAATGGAGCGGTCATAAGGAAAGGCACGCCCACTTGGACAAATACCATTTTAACCACAAAATTCTTTGTCCATATCTAAACTACTTCAGTGTAGTGCAGATATTTTAAGGCACGGGAGACAATACAGTGCATGAATCATTTATAAGTAGAAGATAAATAAATTCTTGAAAGATTGACGAAACTTTGATTAAAATACACTGCTTGGTGCTTAAGATATTTGCTCTCAAATTAAAAATACAGATTTTGGCAAGTGTTACCAATAAAGCCTCTTTAGTACTGTTGTTTGGGTATGCGATTTTCGGGAATCGGTTCGGTATCGGTAGGTATTCGGAAAAATACCGGTATTTATTCGGTATACAAAGTCAAAACACTGAATTTCCCATTTACAAAGTCATGGATTTAGTCATTTCCAAGGTCAGAGACTAGAAAATTCGTCAAAATCAATGGTATTTAGTTTTTAGGGATTTTTAAAAATTATTTTTGGTTTTACTGGAGTGAAACTCGTTTCTATAAATAATTTTGGTTAAGAGAAATGCTTCCATTGTAGTTTTAAGGCGTACAGTATGGAGATCTAACCAGCAGTGACAAAAATGCGTCGATATTTTGTTGCTTGTGAATGAATGTACTGTACATCAAGTACATAGAGACTTGATTATTAAGGAGCAGTCAGAAGTTAAGCCAAAACTAGACCAACGCTTTCTAATGACAAGCAAGTTTGGGACAGGGCGAGAACTAAAAATCCTACAAATTCGATATTTTGGAAAGATATCGTAATAGAATCTGTTTCTGCATTCCCCAAAAAGAAAACATTGTGGTTATAGGGAATTTTCGATTAAAATTGTACTAAACTAGACAAAATACCGATTACCAAATACCTGGGTATTATCAAAATAATCGGTATACCCAGTATGGGTATTTATTAAAATACCTGCAATCGGTAGGGATTTAATACTAACTTCGGTATACCCAATCAATAGTACTTCTTAGCATACTACAGAATCTATAGTGGGGGTAATGAACCACAAATACTTCTTTCCAACCTACCAAGTCATGCCGCAAAGGAAAGGCTAGGTTTGTCATGCGATTGAAACCCAGAATGACAATTGACAGAGCGCCGGCAAAACCCGCCCACCAAGCCATAATCTGCGCTAACTTAGCCCATAATTCTGGCCACCACTTAACCAAAGCGTCCATGAGAAACCAGCCGAACTGTGGGCATTTTTGCAGCGCCCAGTTAGTCACCAGACTACTCACATCAACAGCTCCCAGGACGAGACTGATGGTGAAGAATGGTGATGAAAATGGAGGTGAACTTCGAAAGTAAATTATGGTGCCCATAAACAGCAGATAGATCGGTACTGACACAAGAGCAGCGGCAAACATTATGTATTTGAGAGGGCCGTACATGGTTAAGAGACTAGTTGCTATGTAATAGAATCTTGATTGAAAGGGGGTTGGCGCTTGGAAACCATTTTGATACAGTTCACTTGCTGTGAATTAGTTTTGGTGGGGCTTCTGTCCTAGCTAGATTAATCTTTTACGTACAAACTGATACAATAGTTCAACGAATTGAAGATGAATGTGTTTCTTCACCAACCTCAAAAGCGGTTGTTCTTGTTCTTGTTCTTGTTCTTGTTCTTGTTCTTGTACTTGTACAGTACAACCCAGGAAATGATAGCCAAAGTTTCTGTCTGACCAAGTTTCTGGGGTTTCAGAAACCCAGCCAGAAACTTGCCAAAAGGCCGGCCAGGTGTCGGATTTCTGTGTCAGTTTATGTAAGCACAGCAGCAGGCGCCAATCGGATTAATTACGCAATTAGGTGGCCTCCCGGGCCAGGCTATTGTTTATCGCGCCCCTGCTTGTCACTTTTGACATGGAGCGGGAATCTGGGACAGAAACCCAGAAACGCCAGAAACTGCAGAGAGTGAGGTCAGAAACGTTTGGCCAGAAACTAGCCCATATAAAAGATACAGAAACTTGGCCAGAAACTTTGGTCGTCTCAGAAACTTTGGCTATCATTTCCTGGGTTGTACTGTACTTGTACTTGTTCTTGTTCTTGTTCTTGTTCTTGTTCTTGTTCTTGTTCTTGTTCTTGTTCTTGTTCTTGTTGTAACTTTTGTTCTTTCGGACTAGGAGTAGCCAACTGCTATAGAGCAGGAAGAGACAGAAGGTCCGGCAGCCTCCTTAAAGGTGGGTTTATACTTCGTCCGCGCGGACAAAACGGACACAAGCGGACAGGTTGTCCGCGCAGCAGTTTATACTTTGGCGGAGCGGACACGAGTGTCCGCCAGACAGTTTATACTTTGGCGGAGCGGACACGAGTGTCCGCCAGACAGTTTATACTTTGGCGGAGCGGACACGAGTGTCCGCCAGACAGTTTATACTTTGGCGGAGCGGACACGAGTGTCCGCCAGACAGTTTATACTTTGGCGGAGCGGACACGAGTGTCCGCCAGACAGTTTATACTTTGTCCGCGCGGACATGCCCGCGCGGACACAAAATCGGTGTCAGCGCGTGTCCGCTTCTGTCCGCCGAGAGAGTTGAAAAATTTCAACTGACACTTTGTCCGCGTCGCTATTAGTGCGGTTTGAACTTGTTATATTGTGAGTCTGAGTTCACAATTTTATCACGTTTGATGCTGAGGTTGCCGAGCTGTTAGGATTAGGTGAAATTAAGAGAAAAACAACAAAAAAGAGACGGTGTAAGAACATCGTACGTACTGTATGTTTGGCCTATCGATCAAACTGAAATCATGGCAAGTTTCTGCAGCGGCTGCACCAATTTAAAATTGTGAAAGCTTCTAACCCATTCTCTGACTGTTGCAGACACCTTTGACAACATGAGCCTAATCGACAGCGTGATTATTGACTGTTTCGTAGTAGTATATATGTGATAGATGGGCCGGAAAAAAGGCCCTGCGTTTTCTGGAAGGTGGTAGAATGGATATCAAGTCACTTCTGAAAATGATTGCAATTTGGCGGGACGGCCGTAGGGGTATGGGCTGGCTGGCAAACGTCCATATTGTACATTGGCCGGAACAAATTCAGGGCTTTTTGGCGAGGGGTTAGAGGGTTTTAAATTCGCTTTCCCAAAATTTCGGAGGGGGTATGGGCCGTTGGGGTATGGCCATTCGCGTATGGGCAGTTGAGGGGGTCTGAATGGTTTGGTGGTAGAGCCTACCGACGAGGGGGCTATGGTCGGCGAGGGGATTAACCTCCTAACCCCCGGCCAATGTATGGAAGTGTTGACTAAAACACATACATACATCAGGTCATCCACCGAAGCAAGAGTGGGTTGGGGGTCTGAAGCCCAAATTCTAGGGCGGTTGGGCCCGAAAAACGCAAAAAAAAACGCAATTTTTCGGCTATAAAAATTCTCAAAAATCTAATCTCTAATTTGGGCTCAATTACAGCTAAAAACTGCTGTTTTACAGCGGATTTTAGCACTTTTTGTGTCTGAAACTCTAAAAAAATTAAGAATCTAAGAAATCCAAATCTAAAAAAAATTGGAAGCGGGTCGGAAAAATGGTTTCAGGGGGAGGGTCCCGGATCAGGGGGTCTGGGACCTAAATTGGGTGGGGTGCAGACCCTGGGACCCCTTGTTACATGCATGCTAAAAAGAGTCACCGAAATGACAATTGCTACTAACCAAAAATGTCGAGAAAGTTCTGCAAATTTGGTTTCCGAAAATACAGTGTGTCACCAAAGTTTGGGGGGTGCGAGTGGCCGTAGGGGGTATGCGCTGACTGGCAAGAGTTAAGAGCGATCGAAGATTGAGGGGTGGTGCGTATAGGCATCGGCTCGGCAGGTTTATACCCCTTCAGGCCGACTCTACGATCTCTAACAATTTTTAGCAGATTTTTGTGCAGGAAATAATTATAAAATATACGTATTTATATATTATGCGTAGAAAGACTTTCTTATGCTGTTGTTGACTTCTACGTACTTACGCATGTGATAAATTATGCATAGTTCTTCATCTGCATGTATAAAATCGTGTCTCTTACTGCATTTTCATCAGACAGGCACCCTCGCCTCCAGTCAACGTCTGCATATATGGCTTTTGTACCTTCCAAATTTTACACCATTTAGTAAAGTAGCGCTTAATCGTAAGTCTTTGGAATTTGGAGTAAACTTGATAAATTTATGTCTAACAAAGCAGTGTAGACATCAGGTTTGAACAAAACGCATGTTCAATTAAATTCAATTATTTTTTCTTTTTTTACTATTTTCAAAAAACATTTTGTCCGCCGCTGACACTACGCGGACACAAGCGGACACCTGTCCGCGCGGACAAGTGTCCGCGCGCGGACATGGCGGAGGGTGTCCGCGCGCTGACAACATCTGTGTCCGCGCGCGGACAGCGGACAAAGTATAAACCCACCTTAACAACAACCCTCCCCTTTTGCTGTCGGTGTGTGCAAGATAGCTAAGGTTTGGTCCCCGTTTATCTACTTGCCATTGCTGACTTTCGACAGCCTGTGTTGGGCTTTGTGTCGACTACTTCCCATCGCCTCGACAGGTTTTGAACCCACAACACAAACACACCGCTTCCACGGGTGCCGGGGCCGCCGTGACACACAGGATAGCGTCGCCAAGACGCGACATGTTTCAAAATTCGGGGGCGACCAAACGCAATTATGTATCAGCCTAATGAACCATCTCTCCGACTCCTTTTATAGTCAGTTAATTAGACGGCAGGTGAATGTTTTACTAAGTTCGCCCACGAGAGCAAAGATCGATTGACAGCAACTCAATGCACAAGTTAAAGAAAGTTGTTCTGTTTGCTTTTGCGGCTATAATCTGTGCCATAATTCTTTCTATCTCTTCTGTTCTGTATACCAATTGGCGAAATGGAAAAGGTAATTCTTAACCAGGGATGCCTACCAAATTCAAACTTTGAATTTGATATGGTATGGTATAGTATAAAGTTGGCGAATTGAATTGAATTCGATATGGTATTGTATAGTACTACAGTTTGAATTTGGTTGGTATGATTTTGGTATGAATTTGGTACAGTAGTAGTAGTTTGCTGTGATAATCTCATAGAAGCCTTTGGAAGTACATTGTATGCTCAATCCACCTTTCTTGAGCTTTTAGAATCAAAACATGCAGAAGGGATTGGGAATATATTTTGACGCATTTGAAAAGTGTTATAAATATAGCCAACAACAAGCTAGTACCATACATGTAACAGGTCATCCGCCGATAGGGGGAGGAGGGTTGAGGGGGGTCTGGCGCCGGCCGGGGGGGGTCTGAGCCAAAATTTTGGGAGGGGGGTAGGGCAGTAAAAAAAGCTCAAAAATCGAAAAAATCGCAATTTTGGGCTAAAAATCGCCAAAATCGCTAATTTGGGCTGAAATACAGCTAAAAAGTGGTGTTTTGCAGGCGATTTTGGCAATTTTCTGTCTGAAATTGTAATAAATTGCAAAAATTTGCTCAAAAATTTACTTGCCAGAAAAATCGGAGGGGGGGCGGCGAAATCGTCTCGGGGGTCTGGCCTAAGTCAGGTGGGGGGCAGACCCCCAGACCCCCCTGTTACATGCATGGCTAGTACTAAAAAAGCCTTACCAAAATCATAATTCTAGTACTAAAATTATTGGTAAAGGCGATTGATTTTGATATGGTATGGTATAGTATAGAAGGAGCTGTTTTTAATTTGGTTTGGTATGGTACTATTAGTACTAGATTCAAAGATTAATTTTACTACTAGTACAATTGTGGTATGCTAGGCATCCCTGTTCTTAACTATTCGTATGTTAAATAATTTTTAAGAAACCACTTTATAGACTGCAAATTCAATGGGCAAAAGTCCAGCTACTTGTGGATAATTGGCGGCGTAACAAAATATCCCTTTGATGGGTTAGTTAAAAGAATTGAAAAACAGATATGTACATTTACCGCTAAAAAATTTCAGGTTCCGCCGGTTCGAAGGCCGTCTAAATTTTGAGAAGTACACCCGATCGCAAACAATTCTACTCTCCAAACCGAAACTACCGGCCAAGCGGGCAAATGGGTTTGCAGCCATATTCGGCGGCAAAACCTTGATGCTAATTGGGGGTGCCGACGAAAAATATGCAGTCGGTTCATTGCTCTATCAAATCAGCACTAACAAATGGTCAAAGGGACCCTATCTTTGCTTCAATCGATTCCATTTCGCCGCAGTTCTTTGGAAGGGCAATGTTTTGGTTTGCGGCGGACTGTATGAAGGTACAGTTTGTTTGTGTATATACAGGGTGTGCCAAAAAAACAACCCCGCAGATTTTTCGCTGTAGCAACCGCAAATCTCAACCGATTTGAATGAATCCTTTTTTAAATTAAAGATAAATAAATTCTTAAAAGACTGCTGAAATTTTCATTAATTTAGTCTGCTTAGTTCCTGAGATATTGGCTCTCAAAATCAAAAGAGTGATTTTAGCAGTGAACAAGAGAGATTTTTTTATTATTCTGCACTTCGTAATAAAACGGATTCCTTACTGCTAAGGGCTATTGGAGGCTTTACAGGTGACACAGAAACTCGGTTTACTTCAACACTAAAGTATCATTAGCCCAGCAGTCGGAATCTGCTTTATTATGAAATGCAACGGAATCGCTCTTGTTCTTTGCCAAAATCTGTTTCGACTTAGAGGGCAAATATCTCAAGAACTAAACTATGAATCTCAATAAAAATTACACCAATCTTTGAAGAATTTATCAGTCTTTCATTCAAAAAAGGATTCAGTCATATCGGTTGAGATTCATGGTTGCAAAAGTAAAAAATCTGCTGGGTTGTTCTTTATCACTCTTGTTCATTGCTAAAATCTCTGTTTTGATTTTGAGGACAAATATCTCAGGAACTAAGCTGGCTATCTTAATAAACGGTACCTCAATCTTTCAAGAATTTATTTATCTTTCATTTAAAAAAGGATTCATTCAAATCGGTTGAGATTTGCGGTTGCTACAGCGGAAAATCTGCAAGCTTGTTTTTTTGGCGGACCCTGTTTATGAATGTACGTAAAATTCCCCTCCCGGGTCTCGGCACCAATGAAAGGAAATGTGGAGTCTTTACTAGTAAATCTGGTATACAACACAACAACACAAACACTCTCAAGCGCACGCACACGCACAACCACTCGATAACTCGATAATACAAACACTCTCACAAAACTATCAAATTCTTCATCACTCCCCTTTGGACGAGTGTCGACTGGCCGCCGCTGTGCCTGACAATAGTGGAATGAACGAACTGTAAGAACTGCTTGCTTTGCCTCTGTTGACTCGGAATCTCCAGTGAGTAGCTCTGCACTGATACCGTGCTGGTTCAATCTCTTGCACGCCACGTTGCGGCCTTTCCACGCCTTTGCTTGGATCTGATGACTTGTCAACGGGGAAACGGGATTGCATCTGCTATGAAACGAACTCAAACAAACTGCCACTCCTTTCCTCTGTCTCCTCTTTTTCTTTACTCTGATTCTTCTCTTCGCACTTCTCTTCTTCCTCCTTTCATTGGGCATTCGTGTTTAACTAAAGAGATTGTTTCGTGTACAGAGGCTCCGAAGTATGGTCAAGTGGTAGTGAAGAGAGACGAGGAGAAGAAAAGGGTGAAGAAAGAAGTAAAGGACGATGCACAGTTGCCTGATGGAGTTCCAGAGTTTCTTTGTTTGGCGGCAAGCCATTTTCAGTTCAATTCTGTTGATGTTGTGCAGCAAGCACCTTTACAAAGCGCGCTTATTGGGGTACACGTGGACGATCCCATCGATGTGACCTCTGCCGACACTGATGATTCGGCTTTGTTCGTCAATGCTCTTCAGGACATCCAGTGTGGTTCCTTTGGTGATTCTTTGCAAACGCATTCAGTTATGGGTGATCCTGTATTCTTTGAGGTGGCTAGAAGAGAAGAAAGGAAAAGAGGAAAGTTGTGAGAGAAAGAAGGATGATGAGGCAGAGAAAGAAGGAGGAAGAGAGGAAAGAGGAGGAAAGGAAGATGAGAAAGAGAGTGATGAGAAAGAAAGTGATGTGGAGGAAGATTTTGAGAAGTAAAAGGATGTCAAAAAGAGGAAGGATGGTGAGGAAGAGAAAGAATGTGAGAACGAGAGTGATGAGCCGAAAGAGAGTGGTGAGCAGTAAGATGAAGAGGAGAAAGAGGTTAAAGAGGACGATGAACAGGAGGAGAATGAGAAGAAGACAGATGAGGTGGATCCGTTTGAGCATGTTTGGAAGAAGTCCGTTGTTATCGTTGGTGAAAGCAAAAGTAGAGAGAGGAAGGAGAGTGGTGAGAAGGAATTGGCGTGAACAAGGTGGTAGATCAGGACAAGTTGGTGAGAGATACAGAATGGGAGGAGAAGGAAGAGGAGATAGCAGTAATCGTTTGCCGGCCGGCATCTGTGAGGGAGAGTGATGAAGCGATTGTGTTTGTGAGAGTGTCACAGGGAAAACGACTTTGTTGACACGGTTGACACGGTCCGTATACACGTGTTTGCGGAGCGTGTCAACCGTGTCTTGTGAGCGTGTTAACCGTGTCATGTCATCGTGTCAACCGTGTCTTGTGAGCGTGTTAACCGTGTCACGTCATCGTGTATACATATCGCTAACACGCCCTTGGGCAGGCCGTGTTAACGGACCGTGTATACATATCGTTGACACGTGTATGCGGACCGTGTATACATATCGGCATCACGTGTTTAGCTGACCGGTTCCCATCACTTGCCTGGCACCGTGGCTTGATCCTATGCTCTCTATTGTAGTATTTTCTTCGTTTAATTCCAAACATTTGCTAATCAAGCTAAAACGCCTTTATCACTGAAATGCTATACAACAGTTGAGATTATTTTTCACTGATGGTAGACAGACGGCATACAGGTTTAAATGAATGGGTGCGGTCCGACCAGAGCAAAAAAGTGTGCTTCTACTATGTGCACGATAAAAGAACCGAAGTACCGACTATGGCAATAGCGTGACTATAAACAGGCTAGCAAAATCCGTTGACGGAGTTCTGCGAATAGAGTTCGAAATAAAACCTGGTCGTTTAACGCAGGCTGAGGTATGGCCATAAAGATTCCTCCTCTCAACCGCCTTCCCACAGTGTCCACATGTTATATAATTCGAGTTCATGTCTGCGAGGCCAGCAACAAACACACGGGTCTAGTAAAGTAAGTAACGTGGGCACATATATACCTACTTCGTTTGTATATGTATATGTATATGTATATATACAAATGCATATTAGTTTGTATATGTATATGTATATATACATATACAAACAAAATTTCAATATTGCATATTTTTTTGTATATTTGTATATTAGGAATATTGTAAATTTTCTGCTGGAAAGCATGATTTCGACAAACCAGGTGGGTTAGAGGTACCATGACGGGTGTCATTGTCATATGGTAGGGCGTTGTAGGGCTAGCCAACATGAAATATTCTCAAATTGCATGAGTGTATTCCGATTTCAGGCAGTTCTCCCAACTGGTGCGAATTAAGTGATACTGCCCTCAGTCTAAGATTTTTACCAGCTAAAATTTGTGTTGTTGCTAAAACTCAGGCTTTTTAGGATCTGTAATATCAAGAAATTTTTTGTGCGGTGTGGGTAAGTCACCGGTGGTCGAAAATCTTTTAGTAATACAAATGCTAGCAACAAATTCAAACTTACGCTTTAGGTACACCCCTTAGTTTTAGGTTAACAGGTAAGTTAAGGTTTAGGTTCTGGCTTTAGTCTTCGATTCAGGCCTACTAGGCTCGTACATAGGCATAGTTTTAAGCAGAAATAGCCCCTGAAATCGTTATTACGCATCATAGGGAGAATGGATGAACGCGTTTATCTGAAAAAATAATAACTCGTTTAAAACTGGGATGAAACGGAAAGGGAAACGTGCGGGATTCGATTATCAATTTCGTCGTTGAGCGTGCCTACTATTCCATTTTTCGTTTCAAACAGCAAAACTCATTGCGAAATACTTCTAAAACGAAGATGAATAATATTTGGTCTTAATGCAGACGAGGCTAAACGCAAATTTAACAAATTCTTCTGGAAAAGTTGAAGACATAGGCTCAAAATACAAAAATTTCTGTAAAAATATCTCAATTACCGTACGAAAGTGGCCAAAATGTGCTAAACTACTTACTGCAAAAATATACAAATGAAAATATACAAACCGTTTGTATATCAAGTCTGTTTGTAT
Organism: Sabatieria punctata; assembly: GCA_030248155.1. NCBI lineage: Eukaryota > Metazoa > Nematoda > Chromadorea > Araeolaimida > Comesomatidae > Sabatieria > Sabatieria punctata. The sequence continues at coordinate 43,392 of JASANB010006229.1, forward strand.
ATGTATATTGAATATTGCATCAGCAGTCCGTTTGTATATGTATATGTATATGTATATCCAAAACATTTGTATATATATACAAATTTGTATATGTATATTTGAATATACAAACCCACACTACTAGTAAGGCATGTATGAGGAGGAATAAGCGAAAGAAACTTGTATGGAATAGTGGAGCCGCTGACACGGTTAGTTCGTTGCGTTGACGCGGTTAGCACGGTGCGTTAACACGATATGAAAACACGGTGCGTATACACGTGTTAACGCATCGTGTTTACGGTGTCAACACTGAGACGCACTCCAGCGTGTTTACATATCGTTGACACGGTTTACACGGTGTGCGTACACGATGCGTTGACACGTGTATACGTATCGTGTTAACGGTGTCAACAAAGTTGTTTTCCCTGTGTGTTTGTAGTATCGGGTTATCGAGTGGTTGTGTGCCTGCGTTTGAGAGTGTGTGTGTTTGTTGTGTTGTATACCAGATTTATTAGTAAAGCCTCCACTTTCCTTTCAGTATGTATGTATTACACATATATAATTTGAAAATCCTAATAGTATTTGGCATCTGTATATACAGGTGCTTCAAATGGCTTTGGTATGCAAGGATTTGCGAGTTGTGAGATGACCTCACCTGGAAGCAACTTAACCGAACTCAAGCAGAGACCTTGTAAGCAAGCGCCACCTGTCTCACCTATGCCCAAACCGCTGGTGCGGCACGGAATGATCGCTGTTGATGGATCGGTGTTCGTGGTAGGCGGACTACACCCCGCCACTAAAACAGTACAGTCGAAAATTTACAAAATGCATATCAACGGTAGTTGGGTTTTGGCCGGAAATTTGAAACGTGAAAGAGCAAATTTTGCACTGGCAGCCTATGACAAAGGCTTTGTGATGTGTGGCGGTTACAGGGGCACTTCTTCTGATAATCAAAGGAGTAGTTGTGAGTATTTTGATGTTAGTAGAAACAAGATTGACCAGTTTGAGTGGATGAGTGAAAAACGCAGTTGGTTTAGTTTGGTTGTAATACAAAATAGACTGTACGCTTTGGGCGGAGCAGGCAAGCGAAATAAGTTGTTGAGCAGTGTAGAAGTTTTTAATTCGACTGCCAAGAAATGGGTCAAAAGTCAATCGTTGGTGCAACCAATTTGTGCCTTTAGCAGTGTTCTGCTTGAAAAATGTGTATGGTAGCAAGTACGCGGTATCCGCCCATTTCGTCCCGACCGTTTCGTCCCCTTTCTGTTAGTCCCGACCGTTTCATCCCGGCCAAGTTTTAAAGTGACCGTTTTGTCCCGGTTCACAAAGTGAAACATGCACATCCAAGGCGCAAAAACCAAATCGTTCATTCTTTTAAACAGAAGCCAATCTGTCATTTTGAAAATTTTGAAGAATTGGCTTTCCAACACGCTTTTATCATGGTAGGCATTAGGTGGGTATTGCAAATCTACCTGATAATTAGGTACAGGTACAGGTATACCTGATCCACAGTACGGCAAAGAGTTAGTCGTCGGCACAAAGCCCCACCCAGGCCACCGAAAGCCACTGTTTGCCTGGCATTTTGTCGTGTGAGTGTGTGTACATACATCGTATGTACGTATAATTGTGCGCATGCGTTTCAGGTGTGATTCTGATATTTGCATACAGTGGTGTTTTATAGAGCTGTCACCCCGCGCTAGAATTAGGTGTCAGCTCAGAATGTAAGGCCGTAACGGGCGAGCCGCCCTGATAAGCCATTCTGCCTGCTTGTCCGTGCCTATTGCTGTTCCCTAGCCTTGATACTTGTTAACGTGCGGATGTCTAATTAAATCGCATTTGCTGCTCAGCCACTACACTCGGATATCTGTGCCGCGCCTACACCACTCGCACCATAACACATTTGACCTCTTGGTGAGTTGTGGCGATCTGGCATTTGATTCTGCCGCCACCTTTGCAATATACTGTAGTTAGCAGCTGGACGAAACGGTCACGCTTAAAAAATGGCCGGGACTAAACGGTTGTGACGAAACAGCTGGGACGAGCAGCAAGGGGACGAAACGGTCGGGACGAAACGTCCTACAACCCAAGTACGCACGTAGCTCCCGATGTTGTATTTTTAGTGTTTCTTCTGCATAAATAATTTACACCGTTGTAACCCATTGATCAATGTGAATTACCGTTGTTTACCCTGTTCGGTATTTGCTCTTCCACTTGTAAGTTTAGTTTAGTTGCAATAAAATGTGAAAATGAGCCAACGCTGCTGAGTCAGACACCATGTTAAGAAATTTCGTGATTTGGCCTTTGTAGGTATACCATATGTAGTCAGTATACCTGCTGGCTTTTCTTTATGTCAACGATTGAAGAGAATCACGCAAAAAGTTTCCAATTTGGCTCATAATTCGTGTTATTCTTCACCAAAGCTGACTCTTTCGCAAGGCGCATTTTAAATTACGCGCTAATTTGCTTCATTCTTGCACGTATACGTTAAGTGAGGTACGGTACTTGGTAAGATTCTTAAGGAGATAACTCCGTTGCAAAGTTTTCACAAATACAACCATATGTGGTGTCAAACAACTGCTCACGATCTGCTGATTATTATTTGGCACATCAACATCTAATTACTACATGCCATATTCAGTTCTAAGACATATTACGCGTTTTCGGCATTTGGGCAAATCCTGCAAAAAAGGGGCGCACCCAAATTGTAAATTTGTAACAAAAACGGGGTACTATTTTGAGCAACTGTATATTTGTTTTCCAGATTGTTGTTTTACACATCAACAGCTATTACTACATGGTACGTATGATTAGACGCTCTAATATCACCTCATTTTATCAATTAGCGGCCGATTACCCCCTGAATCTCCATAGAAAACGTTCTATAAAATTCATGTGCGAAGATTTAGATTAACCCGCAAGTGCGGATAGGTGGGAAACTGTCACAGCTATAGAATAAGAACAGAGAGTAAGTTTGGGTCCAAATCCCACGACTTTAGCTTGCTTCAAACGACAGTCGTCACTATGAAAAAATTTGAAAATAACAGCGTTTCTAGGTCATATTTTGAAAGATAGTCTACCAACTTTAGTTGCCTGAGTAGGTCTGCCGTAGGTGCAGATATTTCTGTGCATTTACTTTCAGAGATTGTTGAACAATAAATTAACAAAAGAAAAATGCTCCTTTTCATCACCTACTTACTAAATCAACCGTTAGCATTCTATTCGAATAACCCTTTTACGGATACATCTCGACACGGACAGGTGGGTAGATGTGAAAAGCATAAATATAACAAGATTCGACCATCTTGTATTAAACGAAAATTTGACAAAATCTATAACACTAATCTGCGCTGGTAGTGATCTCCCCTCAATATTCGACGTGCGGCGCGTATAGAAATCGCCTCCCCAGAAAAACGGAAACGGTCAGGACGTGCAGTACGCTTTGGTACACAGTGGTACACTAAGTTATTCGGGTTTTCCAATGTCACAAATCGCCTCCCCGAAAGTAGGAAAGTTGGAAAATCGCAAGTTACACCTGTAAGAGAAGGGGAATAAGCAGTACAAAGGGCAAAATGAAGAAAATGAGCGCAACAACTCATGCTGGAAACGATTGTTTGTCGCAAAATTGTTTCATTCAATAGTCGCAAAATTAAAAATTTTACTTTCTGCAAGTCTAAAGCCTGGCAAGCTAAAGCAGAAGAACTCGCATTCTGTGGCCTTGCACATAGAATCCCTTTGCTTTTCCATCCCACGATGCTGCCGATTTATCTACTTGTCATCAGTGCCTTTCGGTGGCCTGACAACGACAAATCTTAGCTAACATGTAGATTCGGAGTCGGGTTTTCGACTGTAAATCGGGTTAGTTTTGTTTGAACATAGATCTCAAAAGTCGATTTCTAAATTGCAGGCACCGTCAGTAGTAGTCACAGTGTTGACCAAAAAAGAAAACACTTTAATACACAGAAAAAAGAAGAAAAGAGAAAACATCTGTGCTATATATCAGCCTGTAAGTAAAGTTTACGAAACAATGCATGCATACCACAGATACAAAACCACCTCGACCTCAAACCATTCTTTATAGATGGTGCAACGGAAGGAGGATTCACGTTCAGAGAACGTTGTCGAATTGCCCGCGTTACTGATATGCAATTTTTTTGTGACGTTGTGTTGCCTTGTGCATGTTTTACTACTTTTCAAACTGCTGAGAAGCATTTTGCATGTTTTATATTTTCCATTTTCCAACTTCTTGGGGAGGCGATTTGTGCCTGCCCGTCGAAGTACTGGTCAGGCGCGTCTGGTCAGGCTGGCAGGTGATATATTGACACGCCAGTTTGTCATTGGTAGTGATGTGGTGATTTTGCGTTATTTGTGTGTTCTGCCGAGCTAACCAGTTGTTTCTGCGTGAGTGCGTTTGTTTTGTTCGGGAAAATAGCCACCAATTAATTTGTTCAGTCGAAATGGTGGATGATATCGATACGATAGTGGACGACTCGATCTCCATGGATCAGTTAAAGGTGGCCTCGTTTTTCTGTTCTTATTGAGCCAAAAAAGGTTTAACCCTTTCCAATTCACCTGTGCCGTTTGGCTCAGATTGCACCCACACGAACATAACAAATGAGTTAGTTCTGAAATTTTTGTGTTCGCCAGGTTTCGCCGAACACAAAAATCGACGATTCGAACACCCGACGAAAAAATGGCTGAGCGAACACTTGTCGAACACAAGACGAACACCACCCCGAACAACCTTCAAACAACCCGAACACCACCAGGAACACCCACGAACACCGACCACCTCTCCCTGAACACCCCCGAAAACATACGAACACCTTAGATACTTTACGGACATGTTAGGAACACTTTGGGAACATTTTAGGGATACTTTAGGAACACTTGGGAACACTTGGGAACACTTTAGGAACACTTTGGGTTGGGAACACTTTCGGGATCCTTTAGGGACACTTTAGATCGGCCCAGCCGTCCCCTTGATCTGCCGTTTATTTTTCTGTTCGGACTTAGTGAATAAATCTAATCTAATCTAATCTAGAAACACTTTCCTTTTCTTTCTGTTGCCTCCCAGGAGGGATATCCTGGTGCTTAGTCATCTGCATTTTAGAAGGAGTAATTTGGCCGCCTCCACAGACTTTTCCTGGAACGCGGAAGGTATTAGGAACACTGGGGACACTTTAGGGACACGGAAACTTTAGGATTAGGGACACTGAAAAACGTAAAAAAATCTAAAAAATCGTTATTTTGGGATAAAATGGTCAAAAATCGCTAATTCTGGCTCAAATATAGCTAAAAAGACAAGTGATTCTACCATACATGTAACAGGGGGTCTGCCCCCCACCAGACATGGGCTAGCATTTCGGCTGAGGGGGGGGGTAGAATTTTCAATTCCTGAGGGGGGCTGAGGGGGGGGTAGGAGCGGTTGAGGGGGGCTGAGGGGGTGGTAAGCCAAAAAAAGTCCGATTTTTGACGAAAATCAGGGTTTTTTGGCTTATTTTTCATTAAAATAAGTTAAAATTACCTATTCTGAGCTCATTTACGCCTATTCCAGGCATATTTTTATCATAATTTTCTATACAAAATTCTTCCCAAAAATTCCTGATAGGGGGTAGCGGCCGGCTGATCGGGGTAGATCAGAGCCTGATGGGGGGCCAACCCCCCCTCAGCCCCCCCTTTGCCCATGTCTGCCCCCCACCCGACTTACTACAGACCCCCCGGATGAACCCCCCAAGACCATTTCGCCGACGCCCCCTCCGATTTTTCTGACAAGTAAATTTTTGAGCAAATTTTTGTAATTTTTTACGATTTCAGACACAAAAATTGCCAAAATCGCCTGCAAAACAGCACTTTTTAGCTGCATTTCAGCCCAAATTAGCGATTTTTTCGATTTTTGACCGCTTTTTAGTGCCCAATCCCCCTCCCAAAATTTTTGCTCAGACCCCCCGGCCGGCGCCAGACCCCCAACCCCACCTCCCCCCGTTGTTGTTGTTGATAGCCGCCATCCGGCTATAGCCCCAAGAAAGCGGCCATAGCAATGGGGTCGGTCCACAGGTCCTGAACTGACAAAGGAGTAGGTAGGGTGGCACAGTCAAACAGATGGCTAGAGGTGTGCCGTTCAAGGTTGCAGTCAGGGCACAGCTCCGAAATCTCAGGGTGTAAGCGGTGCTGATAATAGCGGAGGAACCTGCTGTAACCCGATCGTAGCTGGGCCAGAGTAGTGCGCACCTTTCTGGACAGGGTGGCTTGAGATGTGTTGATTGGTGGAGGCTCAGTCAGCAAAACCGAATTTGGCCCAAGCCAGCCATTGGCGAAATCCACGAAGTAGCTGTGGATGTTCTTCAAGTGTGCTTGACCTCCCCCCATCGGCGGATGACCTGTTTCATGTATGGACTCTTCTACCAATTTCAGTGTCCCTAAAATGTATCCAAGGTGTCCAGGGGGTGTTCGAGCGGGTGTTTGGCTGGTGTTGTTCGGAGGGCATTCGCACCATACATGTCGTTGGGGGGTGTAAAGGGGGGCCGCCCCCAAGCCCGATTTTTCGGCAAAAGTCCCCCCAGCGGATTTTTGGGGGACCTGAAAACCCACTTTTGGATTCCAAAGTAAAAGAAATTTTAGCCCAGACAATACATTCGACAGCACAAAATTGGGTTTTCGCCTACCCTACTACCCAAAACAGGGTTTTGTAAGGCTTAGAAATCCGAAATAGGGTTTTAGACTGCTTAGAAACCCTGATTAGGGTTTTTAGGTTACTTTCAAACGCTGATTAGGGTTTTTAGGCTACTTTTAAACCCTGATTAGGGGTTTTAGGTTACTTTGAAACCCTGATTAGGGGTTTTAGGCTGCTTTGAAACTCTAAACAGGGCTTTAACACTGGCTAGAAAGCCTAGAGAGGGTTTTTTGGTTGATTAGAAACCCTAAACAGGGTTTAAGAACTGCATTCAATCACTAAATAGGGTTTTTTAGTAATCCTATAGAACTGCATTCAATCACTAAATAGGGTTTTTTTTAGTAATCCTATAAGTTACAGGGTTTTGCGCATGCTTTAGAATCGAAATTAGGGTTCTCTGGACTATTTTTAGTCAATTTAACGCATTTCAATCTGTATTTTATCGCTGAAACTCATATTCAATACGTATTTTGAGCGCAAAACAGCTTTTTATTACATTCATTTATGGTTTTTGGTTTATGAGCAAATGGCCCACCTTTAGATCAGCTTACTGCGATCTTTTTCGGTGACTCCCGACGACCGGAAGCACTGCTACTGTAGCCGCTGGCAGGCTTTGAGGAATTGGAGCGTAAGCTGAAGATCATGGAGGGTGCCAGAGAGGGCTGGATGGAGGGTGTGGGAGGGTGGAACGCAGCTGGGCTGTGGTTGGGCAGTTGAGGAGCAGATGAGCGACGATTTCAACATGACCAGACTGGAATTGGGGTTTGCTTGTTGGCCGATGCGGTTGAGCCATTGGGCAGTGGGAAACTGGTGGAGGCGTAACAGAAGGATAGCGCGGTGTTCCCAGCGGGGCAGTGTGTTGATGGGGTCGGTTTTAACAGGAGTAGGGCCGTGCTGGTAGTAGGGGCGGGCCTGAGGGGAACTGGCCCATTGTTGCACCCAAGCGGTGAGATCTTGCTTGAGCCATCTTTGGAGAATGTGATATGGAAGTGGGGATTGGTAGGGAGGAGCTCTTGAGGATTGGCTAGTCAGTCAGCGATTTCGTTGCCAGCAATGCCCAGTATGTCCAGGGACCCATTCGAAGGGGAGGGAGAGGGGCTGGTTGAAGAGTCTTTCACAGAGTTGCGGAAGGTCTTGTACTGCGAGTTGTATGGAGTAGATGAGGTCCGATGGAGAGCGAAGGCTATTGTAAGCAGTTTGGAGAGGCAGTGGAGGGCACTCAGGCTGTCAGTCAGGACTGCAATCTGGTGCATTTGTTGTGATTGGAGGGTCTACATTTTTCACCCCAAAAATCTCTAATAAACGGTCGACAAAACCCACTTTTGGACCCCAAAAAAGGTCGCAAAACCCACTTTGGACTTGGTCCCAAAACCCTATTTGGGATTTGAAAAAGGTCCCCCCCACGGAAAAACCCAGCGACATGTATGATTCGCACTGCCCATTTTTTGTTCGCCTGGTGGTCGTGTTGTTTTCGGGTGCTGTTCAGCCAGGTGCGACACCCGAGAAGGGTACGACAGAGTCTGAGGGGTCAATCAACCTTTCAATTAATGTCTGGGGTAGAGTATTAAAAGTCACCTGAACTCGTATACTAGTTGCAAAACTGGAAAAACGCAATTTGTAGAAATTACATAAAAATTGGGCCGACAAAATTGCATGCCAGCAAATTGGGAGGGGTTTGGCCGGCGGGTGTTAGATATTAGTGTAGTTGTTGGTGTTTAGAAAGTGGAGAATCAGTACCATACACAGTTGTCGCGTGGTCATCCGGCATGCGGCATGGTTTTCAACTACGGTTATTGCCTAATAAAGAGTAGCCGACCGTCAGACACTAAGCTGGGAGTCAAATTATTGGAAGGTATGGAGTGCAACTTGTTCTTTTCTTCCTTTACACTTCCTTATGCCTCCAGACATGGGCTAGTATTTGGACTGAGAGGGTGCTAAACACGCCTACTATAACAGTCAGGCACTTAACAACGCCGTTTATGGTACCTTGGTACCGACACCATATAAGGTACCGGTACCATATATGGTACTCGTACCTAGGGTAGTGGTACCATATATGGTACCAGACATGGGCAAAGGGGGGGGGGCTGAAGGGGGTTGGCCCCCCATCAGGCTCTGATCTACCCCGATCAGCCGGCCGCTACCCCCTATCAGGAATTTTTGGGAAGAATTTTGTATAGAAAATTATGATAAAAATATGCCTGGAATAGGCGTAAATGAGCTCAGAATAGGTAATTTTAACTTATTTTAATGAAAAATAAGCCAAAAAACCCTGATTTTCGTCAAAAATCGGACTTTTTTGGCTTACCACCCCCTCAGCCCCCCATCAGGCGCTCCTACCCCCACTCAGCCCCCCTCAGGAATTGAAAATTCTACCCCCCCCCATCAGCCGAGATGCTAGCCCATGTCTGTATGGTACCGTCAACATATGGTACCCCACCTTCGGGGCCTGTGGTGGTACCATATATGCTACCGGCACCCATGGTGATGGGTAGGGGTACCATATATATATATATATGGTGTCAGCAGACATGGGCAAAGGGGGGGGGGCTGAGGGGGGGTTGGCCCCCCTCAGCCTCTGACCTACCCCCCTCAGCCGGCCGCTACCCCCCCTCAGGAATTTTTTGGAAGAAGTTTGTATAGAAAATTATGATAAAAATATACCTGGATTAGGTGTAAATGAGCTCAGAATAGCTTATTTTAGCTTATTTGAATGAAAAACAAGCCAAAAAACCTTGATTTTAGCAAAAAATCGGACTTTTTGGCTTACCACCCCCTCAGCCCCCCCTCAGGAGCTCCTACCCCCCTCAGCCCCCCCCTCAGGAATTGAAAATTCTACCCCCCCCTCAGCCGAAATGCTAGCCCATGTCTGGGTGTCAGTACCATAAACGGCGTTAAGTGCCTGACTGTGTAATAACTAGTAATTCTTTGCAGATCTAGCTAAGAGGGACTCAGAGGAAGTGGAAAAGCGCGAAGTGGTTTTTTATTTGGCAGTTGGTTACTGTAGACTCAAGGTAACTTATTTTCTTTGCTTAAAACAGTCAGGCACTTAACGCCGTTTATGGTACCGCCACCATATAAGGTGCCGGTGCCATATATGGTACCGGTACGTAGGGTAGTGGTACCATGTATGGTACCGGCACCATATATGGTGCCCCCACGTTCGGCGACTGGAGTGGTACCGTATAATATGGTACCCCTACCCATGGTCATGGGTGCCGTACCATATATGGTACGAAATCTGAACAGAGTGGTACCATATATGGTACCGGTACCATAAACGGCGTTTAGTGCCTACCTGTAAAACCGGTGGAGAATCCTCTGGGTTCATGCATATCCATACATGTAACAGCTGCGGGCCGACCTAGGGGGAGGGGGATAGGGGGGGGTTTCCTCAGATGGGGGGTCGAGGGGGGGTTTCGTCCAGAGGTGGTGTCCAAAATTTAAAAAAGCTCCAGAACGCCTGGAAATGCGTTTTTAGCACGTTTTTTTCAGTAAGGATGCTAAAAATCGCAATTTTAAGCTGCCAAATAGCTTTTTAGAGCTAAAAACAAGCAAAAAAATGACAAAAAGGGCTTCCAAAAACACCGATTTCTCTTAAATATCAGCAGTGGAAGCGCCAAATTCGGTTTCCAAAGGCTTTTCAAGTGATTTTAGGCTAAAAAATTAGTGATTTCTGACCCAGTTTGTTAATACTGAAGCCACCACTAGTACTTGTATTTTTGGTCGGGGGGGGGGGTCCCTTAACCGGTCTCGGAGGGGGGTGAGGGGGGGGTTTGGCCTTTCCAGCTGGGGGAGTAACCCCAACCCCCCTAGTACATGTACAAGTATGTGCATATCTGAAAGATTGGTATAGATACCCGACATACCAACCTTCTCTGTTTGTTGTTTTCTATGTGTATTCTTAGTAAACTCTCTTTATTTGGTCAGTTATGCACTTCAACGTGAGCACTCATTCAAAATTTTCCAATTGGTTGACGTTTTTAGATTCTTCGAGTCCATGATTTAGTAGAACTAACTAAAAGTTACTTTTACAAAAATCTTCCAAAAAAATACCTTAGGGGTTGCCAGACATGGGCTAGCATTTCGGCTGAGGGGGGGGTAGAATTTTCAATTCCTGAGGGGGGGTAGGAGCGCCTGAGGGGGGGCTGAGGGGTGGTAAGCCAAAAAGTCCGATTTTTGGCTAAGATCAAGGTTTTTTGGCTTATTTTTCATTAAAATAAGCTAAAATAAGCTATTCTGAGCTCATTTACACCTAATCCAGGCATATTTTTATCATAATTTTGTATACAAAATTCTTCCAAAAAATTCCTGAGGGGGGTAGCGGCCGGCTGAGGGGGGTAGGTCAGAGCCTGAGGGGGGGGGGCAACCCCCCCTCAGCCCCCCCTTTGCCCATGTCTGGGGGTTGCTGAGGAGGCAGCATTTTCCCTTGTCTGTTGAGCACTCTAAACAGTGATAAAATAAATCGCAGACTGATGAATGTGTTTTAGTGAAAGCTTGAAAAGCTAAGCTGACTTTTGTTTTGCAGGATTACGAAGAGGCACAAAAGTTCGTGGACGTTTTGCTGAAGGCAGAGCCTGAGAACAGACAAGCGTTGGGTCTGAGAGACGTCATAAACAGACGAATGCGTAGAGGTAAAAAAGCTCAAAAATCGAATTTTCTGCTAAAAATCGTCAAAAATCGCTAATTTAGGCCGAAATACAGCTAAATAAGGCTGTTTTACGGACGGTTTTGGCAATTTTTGTCTGAAATTGCAAAAATTTCGCAAAATCACTAATTCTGAGCCTAAAATTCGCTTGAAAAGCATTTTGAAACTAAATTTGGCGTTTCCGCTGTTGATATTTAACAGAAATCGGTGTTCGTGAAAGCCATTTATATTGCTTCTATCTACAGGGTGTCTGAAAAAAAATGATCACATTTCTTTTTACTGCCATTTCCGTAAATTTTGACCAAATAGGCTGAAATTTGGACCATAGGTGCCAAAAGTCGGGCAATTTTATGTGTTAAAGTTTGGTGCACTAGGCTTGACTCAATCTCGAGAAATTTAAAAAAAAAGTGAAATTTGTTAATTTCAATAGTGAAATCCGGTCACCGAAAAATGGAAACATTTCCTTTTCCTGTATCTTTTCTAATTTTTGACGGAATTGGATGAAATTTGGAGTGTAAACGCAGAAGTTCAGGGTAATTCGTGTGTAAAAAGTTGACGCATGAACTCCAACGCTATCGTTAGAGTTTAGGCGATAATGTAATGTAACGTTTTTTCGGTGACCGGCTTTTGATATTGAAATTACCAAATTTCACTTTTTTTCAAATTTCTCGAGAATTGGTCAAGCCTAGTGCACCAAATTTTAACACATCAAATTGCCCGAGTTTGAGCACCTATGGTCCATATTTCAGCCTATTTGGTCAAAATTTGCGGAAATGGCAGTAAAAGCCAATGTGATCATTTCTTTTGAGACACCCTGTATCTTAGGTTGCAATTGACACTTGCAAATTAGTAAGACATTAATTTACGTGTATGAAACCAACTTCTGACACTCATCAAGCTCTTACAGCTCATAAATACAGCCATATTATATTACATGTACTAGGAGGGCTACCCCATACTTGTAACAGGCCCTAGCTGGCTTGGCGGTAAAGGAGTTTCCGACGCGCCTGGTTCCAAATCTTCAAAAAGCTCCAAAATGTGTTCTTAGCACGTTTTTCTCAGTGGCTATTTTAAGCTGCCAACAGCTAAAAACAAGCAAAGAAGCAATACAAATGGCTTCCACCAACACCGATTTCTCTTAAATATCAACAGCGGAAGGAAACGCCAAATTTAGTTTCAAAATGCTTTTCATTCAAGCGAATTTTAAGCTAATAATTTGTGATTTTGCGAAATTTTTGCAATTTCAGACAAAAATTGCCAAAATCGACCCTAAAACAGTTCTTATTTAGCTGTATTTCGGCCTAAATTAGCGATTTTTGACGATTTTAAGCCGAAAATCCGCCGACCTTTTTTGGGAAAGTGTTTTTTATACTCCGCAACATACATGGGCCGGGGGGGTAAGGGGGGTATACCCCTCCCCCTCGGCCGGCCATACCCCCCCTCGGCCGTCCATACCACCCCCTCGGCCTTCCACCCCCCCCTCCCGGAGGGAGAAAATTTCGCTTATTTAAGGCAAAATAGGCGTTTTTTGGCCTTTTTTCGGGGGGACCCCCCCCCCCCCCCCCCCCGAGGTCTCAACCCCCCACCCCCCCTCCGGATTTTTCCGGCCCATGTATGCTCCGCAAACCTTAATTTTTTAAAATTTTTTTTACCCTAACAACTGTGTATAGCATAGCGTTGCCGTTCTTAACTTCAGTTTTATGCGATAGTTTGAAATGGCTTGAAACTTTGAAATTGAACACTACAAGCATACATGTAACAGCTCCGGGCCGACCTGGGGGAGGGGGGTAGGGGGGGTTTCCTCAGGTGGGGGGTCGATGGGGGGTTCGCCCAGGTGGGGGGTCCCAAATTTCAAAAAGCTTCAAAACGCCTAGAAATGCGTTTTTAGCACGTTTTTTTCAGTAAGGACGCTAAAAATCGCTATTTTAAGCTGCCAAATAGCGTTTTAAAGCTAAAAACAAGCAAAAAATGACAAAAAGAGCTTCCAAAAACACTGATTTTTCTTAAATATCAGCAGTGGAAACGCCAAATTCGGTTTCCAAAGGCTTTTCAAGTGAATTTTAGGCTAAAAATTAGTGATTTCTGACCCAGTTTGTTAATACTGGAGCCACTACCACCACTTGTATTTTTTGGTCGGGGGGAGGGGTCCCTTAACCTGTCTCGGGGGGGGGGGTGAGGGGGGGGTTGGCCTTTCCAGCAGGGGGGTAACCCCCAACCCCCCTAGTACATGTATGCTACAAGTGTAGTAGAACAGAGAATAGAGAGTTTCAGACGCAGCTATCGGTGCGGCCATCGTGGGTGGCGGTCTGCTCGTGGTGGGTGGTCTGGCTGCGGCCGGCATTGCGGCGGTCAAGAGTCTAACTCGTCGGTGATTACTCAACATTCACAGTTGCTGTTGATTTTGATAATCAAACCTGTCCAGTCTTGCTTTATTATCGCATTACGCGTAGACCGTGCTGTAATTTTGGTTACTTACTACACTCAGGCACTTAACGCCTTTTATGCTACTTGCACCATATATGGTACCTCCACGTTCGGGGCCTGTGGTGGAACCATGGAAGGTACCGGTACCATATATGGTACCCCCACGTTTGGGGCCTATGGTGGTACCACGTAAGGTACCGGTACCATATATGGTGCCACTAGCCTAGGTACCGGTACCATATATGGTGCCACTAGCCTAGGTACCGGTACCATAAACGGCGTTAACTGCCTGACTGTACTATGTATTGGTCCTGTGCCACTCTTATCGACATCTTTCTGTATCAACTCTAATTGAGATAGTAAAGCTGTGTCTCATTTATTGCTGACTGACTGGTTCAACTACAGTTAAACGTGTTTTCCCGCTGTTGGGTAGTCATTAATGAAAGAGATAAAACTTGTTCGGAATCAGCGAACCCAAGTAAAGCAGAGAAACTTTATATTTCGCACCATCGCAAGGGCTTTTGCTGCGATATATAAAGTTCGTCTGCTTTACTTGGGTTCGCTGATTCCGAACAAGTTTTAACTCTTTCATGAATGACTGGTTTGACAGTGTATTAACCGCCTGTAGATAGATTAGTGCCTTTTTGAAGGGTAAGCTTGTATAGTACAGGCTGTTCCAGAATTACCTAGCCCAAAAGAAATCTCCAGAATGGATTGGCGAAAATTTTAACATTTTTGATATGTTTCAGCTAATATAGTCTCGCAGTTAATGTCGTTTATGGTACCGGTACCTAGGCTAGGGGTGGCGCCCGCCGGGGGGTCTTAGCCCAAATTTTGGGGGCAGGTTGAGCACGGCTAAAGACTGCTGTTCTACCGGCGATTTTGGCAATTTTTTGTCTGAAATTGCAAAAAATCAAATCGCAAAAATTTGCTCAAAAATTACTTGCCAGAAAATTCGGAGGGGGGTCGGAAAACTCGTCTCGGGGGGGGGGGGCTCGTCTGCCTAAAACATAGTAAAAATCCAAAAATTTTCGCCTATTCTCGTGATATTAAGGTTTCTTTTCGTCTAGTTAATTCTGAGACACTCTGTGTGTGCTCTCGGTAGCGTGGGCACATACAGTAGTGCACAAAAAAAATGTCCTCTCCACTTTTTCGGGTTCACTAAAATCACTCTTTTTCACTCAATTCTCTACGAATTTGAACCAAATTTTCAGGGTAGGTACCCAATTAGTCCGGCTACTTGTGTTACAGTTTCGGCGCGAATGTTCAAATTTTGGCGGGAAATTTAAACGAAAATGCGAAAATCATATGGTCTCATAAAAACGGCTCTTACTCAAGAAATACAAAAGCTACGCCCGTGAAATCACGGCCGCTTATAGACCAAATATGGTGCAATTTTATGTGGAAGTTTCAAAACCCTCGCTCAAAGTAGGCGCGAGAATCCGATTTTCAAATTTGGCAAAAAATCGGAATTTATCCATTTCCGAAGCTAACATTTTGAGGTTTACTAAAATTACCCGTTTTCAGTCAATTCAATGCCAATCTGAACCAAATTTGCAGAGTACGTGCCCAATGGGTCTGGCTAACTCTGCTAGAATTTGGGCGCGAAAATTCAAATTATGGCGGGAAATTTAAACGAATATGTGAATATCATAAAATGGTCTCATAAAAGCGGCCCTTACTCAAGAAATACAAAAGCTATTCTGGTGAAATCATGGCCGCTTATAGACCCAACATAGTGCAGTTTCAAAAGAAGTTTAAAAATCGTAGCTCAAAGTACGCGCGAGAATCCGATTTTCAAAGTTGGTAGAAAATCGGAATTTATCCATTTCCGAAGCTAACATTTTGAGTTTCACTAAAATTGCCCGTTTTCAGTCAATTCTCTGCCAATATGAACCAAATTTGCAGAATAGGTGCCCAATGGGTCTGGCTAACTCTGCTAGAATTTCGGCGCGAAAATTCAAATGTTGGCGGGAAATTTACACTACAAAGTATCCTGCAAAAATTGTTCTTACTAATGTTTAAATTTCCCGCCAACATTTGAATTTTCGCGCCGAAATTCTAGCAGAGTTAGCCAGACCCATTGGGCACCTATTCTGCAAATTTGGTTCAGATTGGCACATAATTGACTGAAACCGGGCAATTTTAGTGAACCTCAAAATGTTAGCTTTGGAAATTAAGGGAAGCGCGTTTGCGCTTTCCCGGTGTAGTTATTGTTACCGCGGTCCATACTAAAAATTGTTTTCGTAGCATTCGAGGAGGGAGCAAATGCGCTTCTCTTATTATGTCGGAGTTTGACCAAATTTGAAAAAAAAGTGCCAAAAAAGGGTATTTTTTCGGCCATACTTTTTAGCGTAACTTTTGTGTTTGTGGACCGATTCCTCTAATATTTGCAGGCATTGTAATTTGAAGTTTTTTCTATCTTTTGCTGAAGATTTGAGCGAAATTGGTGGATTCGTTTTCGAGCACTGCATTTTTGAAAAAATGCTCTCGAGGGGGGGGGGGCTGGCGAAAAAACAAAATGGTGGTTTTCGGCGTTTTTAAGGTACTTCTCGCGGTAACATAGTAACGTGTTATACATCAAAAGTTTGCAAAAATTCTGAATTTTCTATTGGTGCAGTCGGTTTTTGAATATTGTTTTTCGTTTTTAAGTTAAAAATTTTTTTAATTTTTGAAAATTGCCAGTAAAACCAACTAATGGTTTAAAGGTCCACATGGATCGGACCTGTTACGTTTTGTTAAGCAATGTGTGTAGTTTCATATTACGTGTGGTAGAATTGCATACTAATCCGGGATCAAAAGTTATGGCCGATTGAAGCACTAAAAATGGTCAAATTTTGGACACTTTTTTCGAAATTTTTTTACTTTTTGATTTTTGAAGCGGGGAAGAGGGTTGCGCGATCTGGCGAAGGTCTGGAGCTCTGGGACTTTTAGGTTTTGTTAAGGAATGATTGTAGTTTGAAACTAAGGGTCGTAGACGTTTTGTCGACTCCGGGATCAAAAGTTATGAAACATTGAAAAATAGTAAGAGTCGGTTTTTCTTGGTTATGAGACCCTGTGTTCAGGACATGATAATCTGGGTAAGAAGTTTTGCGATTTGGCTCAAAATTTGTGTCAGGATGTAAGGACACAATATAAACAAGATTTTAACATTTTTGGGCGAAAATTCGAAAAAAAATTTTTTTTGGACTTTTTGCCGTATTTAGCTCATAACTGTAGTAAAAGTAAACGTACAAAGGTGGGGATTGCATATTATGAATGAGAAAAGGCTGTTCTTTCCAACGGTACACAGCAAGCTGCGATCAGAAAGCTCTAAAGATATTTATGTCGGATTTTGGACAAAATTGAAGAAAATGCAAAAAACGCTATTTTTTTGGGCTATGCTTTTTAGGATAAGTTTTATATTTCTGGGCCGATTGCTCTAATATTTGGAGACATTGTGGATTGAAGTTTTCTCTATCTTTTGGTGAAGATTTGAGTGAAATTCGTTCATTCGTTTTGGAATACTTATCAATTGAAAAAATGCTGTCATTGGCTCAGTAAGTAGCTCGCTGCCTCTGAGTCACGGCGGCCCCTGCATCCCTAGCGGTTGTAGTGGTTCATCCTCTCGGCGCGGCAAGTTTCTTGCTGCAACGAGTTGGTCGTCAGCACAACGCTCCACCCAGGTCACCGAAAACTGGTTACAGTGAGTAGGTAAAATGGGAACCAACTGGATCTGCCGTTGCACCGAAAGCCGCTCCAAAAAGCATGCCGCGTTGGAGGGAAGATCAGCGACGTCAGGAGCTGTGTGAGACCAGCAATAAGGCTGATACCGGTTTAGTGCCTGCGGCCGGGCGGCCGTTGGGAGCTGTCAGCACCATGACGTCACCACGCCAGGCATTCTCTTAGTACCTGGCGCCCAACAGCATGGCTTGAGTGGCTTGGCAGTGAAAGAAGGGCAAACGTCCCAGATGACGATATCAGGGGTAACGAAATGGACCGTGCAGGTCTGATCGTAGGGCTGTACATCGTACGGCCCCCCGCCAGATCGGATCGGATCGGATGCTGTCGAGGGGAGCTGAGGAAGAAAGAAAATGGTAGTTTTCGGTGTTTTTGAGATAATTTTCATGGTTATATATAAAGGTGGTATACATCAAAGCTTTGCAGGCATTCCGAATTTTCTATTTGTGGAGTCCGTTTTTAGTTAAAAGGAAAACTATAAACAGGATGATACAGTATTGGATGACGAGATATTATAGCGATTGGAAACTACAGTATTAAGGGAAGCGCGTTTGCGCTTTTCAGTGTGGTTATTGGGTAGCGCGGCCCATACTAAATTGTTTTGGTAGCATTCGGGGAAGGAGCAAAACGGTTCCCTCATTATGTCGGAGTTTGGACAACATTGAGAAAATGCCAAAAAGGGTATTTTTTCGGCCATGCTTTTTAGCATAACTTTTGTATCTGTATCTGTATCTAAAAATGGCCAAATTTTGGACATTTACTGTACTTCAATTTTGTTGAATTTTCAGTGGCAGGAGTGTGTAAATGATATTATTTTAGTGCACCAGCCAATAGAAAACGTGTCACCAGCACCTAAATTGGCCGATCCACAAGCTCAAGAAATAGGGCACTGAACGTGACATACATTTTTGCTCAAAAGTTTCGTCATTGCTGATGTTTCTAAGCGCATAACAAGTAAATCGCTGGCTCAAATGTGTTCAGATGCACATTAATCGAAGCCTCTTGATCTGATCATCTCAAAAATACCGCCCACGTCTCAGTCTGATGCTTTATAACTGTTATCGGTCGAAATTCTGCAGACCTACTTTTAACCCTTCCGGTACCTGATCTGCCGGTGGCTGTTGTTCTAGCGGTTTGCCGTCAGCTAAGTCATCAACAACTTTTTATCACCACCGCACAGACAAATAAATAAGGTGGCAGATCGTAGGCCGCACGTTGCAGACCCTGCTACACGCACGCACTGACTAGAGATAAGGCAGCAACTGGGCCATGCTGCATAGGTAACGTAACTGGCAGCATAATTTACATGCGGCTGGGCGGCGGGCTACCTTCGTCCAGTGTATCACATCCTACGCTCTATGCCTAAATGTTAGGAGCTGCGGCTGGGTGTCCAGCTATGGACATACCAGTACCTTATGTTTGCTGCCGTTTTTGGTCCCTTAAGTGGTCGAAAATCGAAATTTCGAGCACGATTTCAGATGCAGCATGACCTGGCGAATCGATGCTGTAGGTGTGCTGATTTGGGCTGAAGGACAGTAAATTTTTGAATCCTAAGGGGTACCGCCCACTGATTAAAATCATGGTTTGTTGGCTTATTTGTCATTAAAATAACTTAAAATATGCTATTCTGTATGAGTGCATTTATTCATAATGAGGGTGGGGCATCGGCCTGAGGGGTCAACCTTTTCATTAAAGGGCTTCGGAAGGGCCACTACCTTTTCTGCGATTCTCTACTTAGTTCATTTCAGATCGCTGATTGCATCAATGCTTGACTGATAAGCAGCGACAGCAGTTTGCTTTTTCAAATTTTCAGATGTTCTTGCATAACTATAAATATCGATATCGAATACCATCGAATTATGATATCGTAGGAACACTAATAAATGCATTCAGTAATCGATACATGGGCCAGAGAAATGGGGGATAAGTCGGGAAAAGTCGCCAAAAGGTCGATAAGCAGCTGCGAACTCGTCTATTTTCCTAAAATTTCGTCCACATTCTCGGCAAGGTTGGTTGAACAAGTTACAGCATGTATTTACGTGCTGTGCCATGCTTGAGTAAAATCTTTAAAATTGATTGGAAATTCAGTTGAAATGACATAGTCACCGAAAATGGCAGTAAACATAAGGTACTGGAAGGTTCAATAGTAGGTCTGCAGAATTTCGACTGATAACTAAAGCGATAAAGCACCAGACTGAGACGTGGCTGGTAATTTTAAGATCATCAGATCAAGAGGCTTCGATTGATGTGCATCTGAACACATTTGAGCCAGCGGTTTACTTGCTATGCGCTTAGAAACATGAGCAATGAAACTTGTGAGCAAAAATGCAAGTCATGTTCGGCGCCATATTTCTTGAGTTTGGATCGACCAATTTAGGTGCTGGTGGAAAGTTTTCTATTCTACGTGTCGAGATATTTCATCCCTAACTTCACTGGTGCAAAAGTGATTGGTATTTTTCTAATGATCAAAAATTTTGTTTCTCTCTATGACGAAAAACGTTCAAATTTGGCGCGAAAATTTTGGCTAGAGCAAAGTTAGGCACACCACCCGGAAGCCCGTTGTCTCAGCTGCACAAAGCACGAAACCGCAGCGCGATAGCTTCTGAATTGTGTGAATGACAGCTGATTAAACAGCGGCCGCAAAAAGTGGCCTGGGTCATATTTCGAGATTTGGCTTATTTGCCACCCCTGGGCATAATCGAGAGCTCTGCACTATGTGTGTTGGTGAAACAGGTCGCCCAGACCATCCTGTTAGATTTACAGAGTGTTTGTTCTCCACTGTTGCCTATGTAAATGCAGGGATATCTCTGCAAAGTATCCCCTATCACAATAGTGGATATATGAATACAGGTGTAGTTATTGGAGTCAGTATCCAAGATGTAAAGAACAGGATATCAACTTTTTAGCTCCAAAGCCCAACTAGCCAATAACTACACCCGCGCAAAGGCAATCGCCACGGCACTGCTGAATGCGTCTGAGTCGTGTGGATCTTGTGTTGCGCTTATGGCTTACTAACGCCAGTTGTTTTCTGTTCTATGGATCGATTCTACGTAGGTCAAAATGCTATAGAATAAGGGTGCCGACCACCCCTAAAGCTGAGCTGGACTAGCAGTAGTCACGCCACATCAAACGGTTCTTTTTAGTTTTACACAGGCGTCATACGCTAGAATAAGCATGCAACATTCCAGTGGTTATAGCATTAAGACCAGAAAATCTCAATATCTAATATGTGAATAGCTCACACTCCCAATACCGAATACTTCATTAATAATGACAAATTGATGCTTAACTTGTACTGATTTTGGATTTTGGTTGATTGATGGAAAAACAGCTTTGTAAAGCTATTCATAAGTTCAATTTCAAAGATTGTCAGTATTGCACATTAGAGCAAAACACGTAAAATTTGTGCCCAAAGTTTCAAAAGACAGGTTAAGTAACCTTTTGTATACTGTCATCACAGCTCAGCTGCTGTTTTGGTTTTGTGAGGTTTTGGGTATGAGCATGTCAATCTGTCCCCAGCTGATCAAAGTTACTTTGCAGTAAGCAGAAACATCCACTGAAGCACGGATTTTCTTCTGGGCATTGGACGGACTTTGATTGTATGTATGCGTCAAACAAAGAACTGTGAGATTTTTCTTGGCAAAGCACCTGCAGGCAATGCAGAAACAGTTTCGCTCTCAAACAGATGGGTTGCAGTGTGTTCAGGTTGCACTGCAGAAACTGGAATAATGTAGCATAGTAGCATCACAAGATTGGTCAGCTGAGACAGCAGTAGACAAATAGAGCGATTCTAGGTGTTCCAAATTGCTGGTGTTCAAAAGTTCAAAATTTGGATCCCCACCCCTCCCAACATTTTTTACGTTTTCAGCATGACCACCCTAAACACTCCAAAGTTTTTCGGTGACCCGCCTGAATTAAACTTGATACTGTCTCCATGAATGGAAAATGTACAATTTATAACATATGTAGTATTTTATAAAAAAGTAAAAGCTAGTAAGTAGTAAAAGCTATGAAAAAGAAAATTTTTAAATTTTTAACAGTAAACTACCATTTTGGCAGTTAGAAAGATGAACTGGGTCGAGTTTTCCTTGTAATATAGTTGCAACAAAATCTTCTTAGGCACCTAAAAAAACGTTGACGTTTTCGATGATACTAAACCCCACACCTGCAACGTTTTTCTGTCGTTCAACCGACTACCCCAGCCCCTCTCTAAACGTTGTTGTTTATGGACAGCTCCAAATAAAGATCCACCTTGTCATTTGTACAGGCTAGCTGAGCCTGAAGCATATGAGCAGAAATTGCGGGAACTGAGGGGCAGCGCTTGGGTCCTCTCTGAGATTTCAGGTTATCACCAACATTTGGCTCACTTCTAATCTGACCGGCTGATGAATTTTTCAGAAAATTTTTTCTTTTTTAAAATTATTCTTGTTAGTATACATTAAAAGCATACATGGGCAGGAAAAATCCGGAGGGGGAATGGAGACGTTGGGGGGGGGGGGCAGAAAAAAGGCCAAAAAACGCCTATTTGGCTTAAATATGCGAAAATTTTCTCCCTCCAGGGGGCGGGGGGTGGGGTATGGCCGGCCGAGGGGTTGGTATTGGCCGGTGAGGGGAGGGGTATACCCCACACCCCCAGCCCATGTATGATTAAAAGAGGTCTTCCCCCACCCAAAATTGGCCTCGATTGGGCCCTCTGCGATCATCGCCCTACCAGCAAGAGCCGGGCCGGCTCTGCCCGTTTAGGATTTTCGGCACGCCTGGCCGGGATTAATTTTTGAGAGGCCGGCCGGGCCGGCCGTGTGGGGCATGCACAGCAGAAATTTTAGAGCGAAATTAAAATTAAGCACAAAATACAAATACACACTCGTTTTTCTGTTTTAAAATGCTACATTTGAAAGCTTAACTTTAATTTAGCTTTCAATTTGAGAATTCAGACCAAATTTTCAAAACTTTAGTTAGACAAAGTAAAAACCAATGGGCCGGGCTGGATTTTGATGCTGGGCGGATATCCCTCTGCTGGAAGGCCTGCTGGGCCTGGCCAAGCCCAAAAAAACGTGCCCATGGATGCTACTTTGTTCCATGGTGGGGGCATATGGACCTAGAATCGATCCATAGAACAGAAAACAACTGGCGTTAGTAAGCCATAAGCGCAACACAAGATCCACACGACTCAGACGCATTCAGCAGTGCCGTGGCGATTGCCTTTGCGCGGGTGTAGTTATTGGCTAGTTGGGCTTTGGAGCTAAAAAGTTGATATCCTGTTCTTTACATCTTGGATACTGACTCCAATAACTACACCTGTATTCATATATCCACTATTGTGATAGGGGATACTTTGCAGAGATGTATAAATCCCGATTTTCTGCCAACTTTGAAAATCGGATTCTCGCGCGTACTTTGAGCGAGGGTTTTGAAACTGCTACATAAAACTGCACTATGTTGGGTCTATAAGCGGCCATGATTTCACCAGAATAGCTTTTGTATTTCTTGAGTAAGAGCCGTTTCTATGAGACCATTTTATGATATTCACATATTCGTTTAAATTTGCCGCCAAAATTTGAATTTTCGCGCCCAAATTCTAGCAGAGTTAGCCAGACCCATTGGCCACGTACTCTGCAAATTTGGTTCAGATTGGCAGA
Source organism: Sabatieria punctata (assembly GCA_030248155.1). Lineage (NCBI taxonomy): Eukaryota > Metazoa > Nematoda > Chromadorea > Araeolaimida > Comesomatidae > Sabatieria > Sabatieria punctata. The sequence continues at coordinate 66,469 of JASANB010006229.1, forward strand.
GAATTGAATGAAAAAGGGCAATTTTAGTGAACCTCAAAATGTTAGCTTTGGAAATGATGATAAATTCCGATTTTTTGCCAACTTTGAAAATCGGATTCTCGCGCGTACTTTGAGCGAGGGTTTTGAAACTTCTACATAAAAATGCACTATATCGGGTCTATAAGCAGCCGTGATTTCACGGGCGTAGCTTTTGTATTTCTTGAGTAAGAGCCGTTTTTATGAGACCATATGATTTTCGTATTTTCGTTTAAATTTCCCGCCAAAATTTGAATTTTCGCGCCGAAAATGTAACACAAGTATCTGGACTAATTGGGTGCCTATCCTGAAAATTTGGTTCAAATTCGTTGAGAATTGAGTGAAAAACAGTTATTTTAGTGAACCCGAAAAAGTGGAGAGGACATTTTTTTTGTGCACTACTGTATATGCCTACTTCGTTTGTATATGTATATATACAAATGCACATTAGTTTGTATATGTATATGTACAGGGTGTGCCAAAAAAAAACAACCCAGCAGATTTTTCGCTGTAGCAACCGCAAATCTCAACCGATTTGAATGAATCCTTTTTTAAATGAAAGATAAATAAATTCTTGAAAGATTGATGCAATGTTTATTAACGTACTCTGCTTAGTTCCTGAGATATTCACTCTCAAAATTAAAACTGTGATTTTGGCAGTGAACAAGAGGGAATTTTTCTTTTTCCGCTGCACTTCGTAATAAAACGGATTCCTGCTACTGTTGAGGGCTATTGGAGGCTTTACTGGTGACACGAAACTCGGTTCACTTCAACAGTAAAGTGTCATTAGCCCCCAGCAGTAGGAATCTGCTTTATTATGAAGTGCAACGGAATCGCTCTTGTTCTTTGCCAAAATCTGTTTCGACTTTGAGGGCAAATATCTCAAGAATTAAGCAGTGAATCTGAATAAAAATTGCACCAATCTTTGAAGAATTTATCAATCTTTCATGCCAAAAAGGATTCATTCAAATCGGTTAAGATTCATGGTTGCAAAAGTAAAAAATCTGCTGGGTTGTGTTTATGACTCTTGTTCACTGCCAAAATCTCTGTTTTGAGTTTGAGGGCAAATATCTCAGGAACTAAGCAGGCTATCTTAATAAGCGATTCATCGGTCTATCAAGCATTTATTTATCTTTTATTTAAAAAAAGATTCATTCAAATCGGTTGCGATTTGCGGCTGCTACAGCAAAAAATCTGCTGGGTTGTTTTTTTTTTGGCACACCCTGTATATATACAAATGCACATTAGTTTGTATATGTATATGTATATCCAAAACATTTGTATTTATATACAAATTTGTATATGTATATTTGAATATACAAACCCACACTAGCTCTCGGCCCTCGATTTTTCTATCTTTCATTCAAAAAAAATTCGTTCAAATCTGTTGAAATTGAAATTGAAAATTTCATTTTTCAGGCATACGACAGTATTAAGCACACATACACAATACATGAAATGAAAAACGATTTACGGTTGCTACAGTCAAAATTGCTGAGTGGTTTTTGTATTGTAGTATTGTAACTAGCGAATTATGGTATCCAAAATTCTGATCGGAATTACCCCAGCTCCGGCGGGAACCGGAACTTTTCAGTGGAAGCTAAAAATTTTGAAATTGCTTCCAGAACTAGCTGAAAACTGCAGAAGAAAGTCCCAGGTGCTTTGCTAAAAAGTTGGAACTGGTAGAACTGCCATGAAGCATTACTGTTTTACATGTTCAAGTAGTGTTTACATACTATTTAAACACCAAAAACATTGATTTAGTTTTAGTTTACTGATTTCTCAGAGAATCCTACATTAGTTTTAGAGGGGTTTAGAAAAATGATGACAAGGGGAGGGGGTCGAAAAATGGCCTAAAATCGTTGACGTCATTTTCACACGGTCCCTCGGGTGTCTAGGGCTAGCAACTTTACAACGAGCGAGCCGAGAACAACTGGTTTATGTCTACAAAGCGCAAAAGCTAAACTTAATTTAGCTAAGACTGCCTGGAAAAAGAGAACCCCAGTAAACTTTAGTTGGCTTACCTCGTAAGCTTAGTACGTACTACCAGATGTCTACCACAACAAAAATTGTACTACATACAGTGTTGGCCAAAAAAAGACCGCCCAGCCATTTTTCGAATAATTTAAATTGGCTGCTATTCCATCAATTTTGAACCGAATTAAGTATGGTGCCCCGCGTTCGGCGACTGTGGTGGTACCATATATGGTACCGTCACCATACAATGTATATGGCATAAGATTTTAGGCACGATTATAACTATTTGTTGAGAGTTAGTTTTGGTCAGGTTTTCTGCTAGTTTTCTATAACCCTGAGTTATGCCCTTCTAAAGTGAACTGACCCGAATTGTCAGACGTCAAATTTGAACATAAATATCTTACTAACTCTTCATTGGATCTTACCCAAATTTTGCAAGAAGGAAATAAATTCGAAGACATTGTCAGAGTTAACTACCGCTATTACCAAATTTATACCAAAATCTTACCAACCAAATTCAAACTTAATATCGAACTCGAATAGCCAAGTTTCGTGCCATATACCGAATCAAATTCAAACTTTGAGTTTAGAGGGCATCCCTGTGTGTACGAGAGACCACTACAACATGTACCTACGTGTGCTGGCTACTGTAGCAATGCTTTTCTGCTCCTGCGCTACATTTCCAATGATCTGGCGGGAGTGTGAGTTGTTGGAAATGTCCCATGACCTCTCAGATGATACTTTGCTTTATCCGTTTGCCGGTTACGCCAACTACAAATTTCAACGGAAAACCTTAGTTGTAGTGATGTAAAATTATGGAATTTGAATTTCAATTCAATTACAATTAAATTATGGGCTCAGTTTTTAATTTCAATTAAATTAAATTAAATTAACTGAAATAGTTTTCCATTATTTTCAATTACAATTATATTTTCAATTAAATTATGGAACTTTGGAAAATTTCAATTATGCAATTTTTTTCAATTATTTTTCAATTTTTTGAAAAATTGTTGTATTTTTGCTGTTAAAAGACAGTGACAGTGACCCAGGGCTTCGAAAAAAGTTCAAGTAAAAGCTTAGAAACACCTGGTTAGCGTGCTGCCCAACCAGCCGAGGAAATTTTTAAAAGTTGCCTTTTAAAAACGCATAAAATGACATTCTGGGGGAAATTTACAGTTAGTTCATTATTATATATCAGTACAAATAAAAAGAAGAGCATAAAACATTACAAAACAAAGTGAGGTCAGTGTCAGACGGCTGGTGTAATGGCTTAGGCCGCAAAGTCACTGTGCGTGTGGTCGTGCGTTCATCCAATCGGCGGGGCAATTTTCTTTCCGCAAAGAGTTGGTCGTTGGCAGAAGGCCCAACCCAGGCCACCGAAAGCTATTGACAGCGAGTAGGTAAATGGGAACCGACTGGCTCTGCCGTTGCACCTAAGCTACAAATAGCAACTACATATGTGTTGGGAGTTTGGGACATCGGGAACGGGGACAGATACCACTGAGACCTGCCCAGGCTGACACCGAGCATGTGTGCCCGCTAGTAGTGAAGGCAGCGAAGGAAGGGCAGGATGTGGGTGTGCGTGATGGGCCCGCAGTGTGGCCTAACGCCCGCGCGCACAATCCATCCATCCGAGGTCAGTGATAAAGAGGTAACAAACCCTAGATAGGTCATTCTTTAATACTCTAATACTCTCTAATACTTACGTATTTCCTTACATTCACCACAGGAAATAATTGAAAATATAATTGAAATTCGAGGCGAATTTCAATTCAATTACAATTAAATTATGGCCCAACTTTTGAATTTCAATTAAATTAAATTAATTGAATTGAAATTAAAAACGGGCCAATTACGCGAATTTCAATTACAATTAAATTAATTTTTTACATCACTACTTAGTTGATGGTATGTTGATTTTAAGCTTTATACAGGGTGTGGTGCACTTTTTATCTAGGTAACTAGGTAGGGGTAAGTGGTCTTGCATGATTCACCAGACGACATCGCCGTCGCGTCAGTTAGGCTTTACTTGCATCTAGAGTGCGAACTGGTATTGGGTATTGGGTATTGGGTGTATTGGGGTGTTTTCCAGGTATTGGGTATTGGGGTTTTTACCCCCCAATACCCAATACTAATTGGGACAAGTAAAAATAGAGGAAAATCGATGTTGACCTGAAAAATTGATCTTAAAAAATCGAAAAAGTTGATCGATGATTCGGTTTAGGAAGCTGTTTTCGCGTTAAATCAACTAAACGTTAGTAGAACTTCCTAAAATGTACGCTTTTCTAAGCGCTACACCAGTAATTAATTTCTCTGTTCTTATCTAAAATAAAAAAGGTGACATTTCTAATGTCACCATAATGTACCAGTACCGTACCCATGGCTATTGCGGTGGTCACACAATTTCCAGAGGAGTTAGGAAAAAAATTCGCCGGAAATAAGAAACACGACTGAATTACGAAATATTAACTACCAAAACTGTTAATTTCTGCTAATTTACGCCCAAAATGGCTTCTAAATGCTTTCTGAAAGGGTAGTTTTTCAAAATTTTCTCGCCCTGCTTGGGCAGTGGCCCAACCAGGCCTCTTAAAAATTTTAATCGCAGTGCCAATGAATCTTGTGTGCACAACTGGAATGTACCTGTCCACTGAAATGTAATTTTTTGGCCCAGCTACGCAAGTATTGGGTATTGGGTATTGGGTATTGGGGTATTGGGGGTCTCAGGTATTGGTATTGGGTATTGGGGTATTGGGTTTTTCAGGTATTGTTCGCACTCTACTTGCATCTAGACCTAATTCGTAGTACTACAAACTACTAACTACAAACTACATATTTTCGGCGATTATGACGTCATCAAGACTACATATTAACTAAGACTACATATTATTTTAGCTGACTACAAATTGACTACAAACTACTTTTTCATAATTTGCGAATTTGTAGTCAATTTGTAGTCATTTCTCTTGAAAAGTTTCCGATTTTTTAATGAAATTTTATATAAATTGAGTCCCCAATGGGCCTTTGAGCTGTCTTGAGCTTATGATAAGCTTACCAAATACCAAGAACAAGCAATTTTTTATGTAAAGTGTTAGAAAGATCGTTTTTCCAATTTTCCCGCTTTTTACCTGTGTTAATTTTCAAAGAAAAGTGACCACATGATTGACTTTTGCAAATTTGTTCCTGTTTTTTCGTGTCTTAGTTTTTAAAAAATATCTCATTATTTTTTTAAAAAAAACCAAATGTTCAGCATTGAAATTCTGTTAAACATTGAATTCCGCGTGTTTGTTTTCAGAAATATCTATTAGAAAAGGCGATTTTTTCACAGAAAAACATTTATCAGGCTTCCGGTTATTATTTTTGCAAAGCATTTCTACGACTGATTGTTTAATTGGCAAAAATTTGCAGTGATACCGATTTTCTGACGATTGGTAACCTGACTACAAATTGACTACAAACTACTGTTGTTTGTGTATACACATACACTACCATACACAAAAATACACATTGTTTTTTCAATGTGTATACACATACACATACACATACACATTGAAAATTCCGATACACATTACCATACACAAACAGTACTCAAAATGTGTATTTTTGTGTATGTGTATTTGATCAACAAAAGTCGATAAAATTTCGAACAGAAACGTAAAATTCCGATGTTTTTGATGCAGTAATAAACAGTAGATATCTTCATAAAGCCTTCAAATGACCTAAGTAACTCGATTTCAAAACCATCCAAGGTTTCAAGCAGCAGACATTGAAAGATTTGATTTTCGTAGCATTTCTGACTGAAAATCTAGTAAAATTTTTGAATTTTCAGTACAATACACATACACAAATATACACAAAAATACACATTGTTTTGTTAAATGTGTATACACAAATTACCCTACACATTTGAAGGTAAATGTGTATACACATACACATGCACATACACAAACGGAAAACCCAATACCAAACAACAGTACTACAAACTAAGACTACATATTTTTTGAACCTGAATTTGACAACTACAAACAAAGACTACAAATTATTTCCGCGAAAATTTTTAACTACAAACTAAGACTACAAATTGAAATTCTCTGAGGAAATAGGTCTACTTGCATCCCGGTTGGGCCGTAAATTGCCATGCTACCGTTTCTACTGAGTAAATTCGGGTCGAAAACCGTAAAGGTTTTAAACGAACACCGCTTCCAATAGATTCCCTTAGTATAGTGTTGCTTTTCCTGGTTTATCGGTACTCTATTTTACCTACTGTAGTTTTATTTTACCAAAAATAGTTAGACTTATAAGAACAGGTACTTCTAGGTAAAACAAGTTTACCAAGTTTGATATTTTCAGTTTTACCTGGCTTCTTCAGTGAGCAAAGCTTCAAATTTCTTGGTTTCACAAAACTACAGTGGCCAATGTAATGGAATTCTGACTTATGTATTTGATTACTAAAATTTTCTTGATATGAGACAGATTTGGTGAATTTCACCTCCATTAACTTGATCGGTGTTCTATTGAACCCAAAAATCGTGTTTTGACTTGATTTCCAGCGTATTAGGTTTACCTAGTTTTTTTGGGCTTTACCTAGTTTCTTACCGGAGAACTTTACCTAGTATTACTTTAGCTAGTTTTTTAGGTGACAACTTTACCTAGTTTCAAGTTTTCAAAACGCACCATCCTGGGGTAAGCCAGAAGAAACACAACCAAGCAGAATTTTAATAGATAACGCAGGAACTAACCAGAATATCTCAATAAACATTTTATCTCGCTTTCAATAATTTACTTTCTTTCGTTCAAAAACAATTTCAATCAAATCGGTTGAGATTTACGGATGCTACCATTAAAAATCTGCTAGGGTGTTTTGGCATATCCTCTTCTGTTTATTCTCAAGCATTACAGTATAACGTGTGGAACTGTAGGTATGGTTGGTGCCGAAAATCACAAATTTTACTTCCACAACAACATCTTTACGGGTGTGGAACACACTGGCACACATATGGACGCTCCGAAACACATTCTTCGATCGATGGAAGAAGTCAACAACGCCCTGACTATTGACCAGGTTTAAAAAATTCATTTCCCTTCCTGTCCGCTTAAAGCAATAGCACCCAGAGGTGTCCCTCCCCCCAGAACGTTCGTTCTACAGGTTCCATTGACTTCGTTAGTCGGAGAGGCCTGTGTGATAAAAGTTCCTGAGAAGCAAATGCATAACATGCCTAATGATTACCTGATATCAATCGACGATGTTAAAGAGTGGGAATCGAAGCATGGAAAGCTCAATGAGAACTGCATAATAATAATCGATTCAGCTACAGTAATTCTTTTTCTTTTCACCATACATACAGTATCACGTGATCGGGTCCCCCCCCCGGAGACCATTTTTCCGACCCCACCCTCCTATCTTCCTGGCAAGTACGGTAATTTGCAGTAAATATTTGTGGTTTTTAGAATTTCAGATGCGAAAATTGCCTGTAAAACAACACCTTTTAACTGTATTTCAGCCTATATCTAAAGTTTCAGCTAAAAACTATACCCTGTACAGGCTAAGCTAGGTTTCGCTGCAGAATTGCGAGGGAAGCAGCGTGCATTTCACTTATGCATGACGCACTGATGCTCCGATTTTGATACATCGACACTAATCCCCCACCAATTTGGAAGTACCAGCTTCTGTTCAGCACTGTGAACAAGTTTTAGGCTTCTACATTGATTGGGGATTAGGCTTGGGATAAAGTTAAACTTACCTTTAGGATCTATCTTTAGGAATTTAGGATCTAGCCTCAGGTTAAATCAGGTAAGTTTTCTGCTAATGGGGGATAGTGTCCCACTATTGCCGAACGTTTTCTTACTTTTTAGCGAAAAACAGCAGCGCCGCTACTTCCATTTCATCTCTGAAAATTGGCTACCGTAGTAGATAGATAGTGTTTTCGTGTTGAGAAACTAAAGACTATGTCGAGTACGGTAGCTAGAAACGAACGGATCTAAGAGAATAGAAAAATTTTGCACAAAACAGAAACCGAGTGGATTGTGAATGGCCTATAGGCTAAGTGAAACTAGGTAAAGGCTAGAAAAACTAAGATGCGTTTTGAAGGCTAACTTTACAAAATTTTCTCGCACTGGCCAAACCAGGCAACTTAAAAATTTTACACCCACCTTTGGAAAATCCTGGGTACGCCACTGGCTGTTACATGCATGGTTTTCTCACTGCCTTTGACACGAATGATTCTAGGGTCAACACTGGGGCGATGCAAAGAAATATTTGGGATCAGATGACCCAGACCACTTGAACCCAGATGGTCAACCCGATAAAATGCACTGGCCTGGTCAGCTACTACTTTGTTTATATACTGGTTTTTATTGGGGATATTGTTGGATACCGGTTATTGGGTATTACGGAGTGTTGTGTTTTTAGCTCCCAATGATATTTTTCACTAGTTTACTGCTGATGGCTATTGGAGGCTTTATTGGAGAAACACACGCTCGGTTTAGTTGACCAGTAAAGTCTCGTTAGCCCTCAACAGCAGGAATCTGTTTTACTGTGAAGTGCAACGGAATCGCTCTTGTTCTTTGCCAAAAGCTCTGTTTTGACTTTGAGGGCAAATATCTCAGGAACTAAGCGGAGTAGCTTAATAAAAATTTCATCAATCTTTCAAGAATTTATTTATCTTTCATTTAAAAAAGGATTCATTCAAATCGGTTGAGAGTTGCGGTTGCTACAATACAAAATCTGCCTTCGGGGTTGCCTGTATAATGCAACTTTCTAGCCCTGCATTGGGACACAGTGGAGTGGGCATTGAAGAACAGAGGATTCAAAGCGGTGGGCCAAGATGCAATGAGCGTAGATTACGGGCAAATGACCAACTACCAGAAGTCGGTGCATGCAGTTGTTTTGGGAGCTAACAAGCCAAATTTGGAGAATCTGCTCAACGTGCACAAACTGCCTCCAAGAGGCGCTACAATCATTGCACTGCCAATGCGCATCAGAAACGGTATTTAGTTTTTTTTTGCAAATTACTGCAATTGCTATACCAAAGGAATTTATCAGAAGTCTTGTTAGTTTAAATCGTTTACAGTTCTCGACGCGAATTTATTCAGTAGATACGGTAGCATGGCAATTTACGGTCCGACCGGGATGCAAGTAAATGCTAACTGACGCGACGACGCCTGCTGAATGGTACAAGAACACTTCCTCCTGGTAGGGCGGCTGATCTGTTTAACTTAAGCCTAACCATAGGTCTAAAGCTAAGTTAGAGCATGAACTATTTAGTGCATAAATTAAATCCTGATTCTAAACCTGTGCCTGTCTAAGCTCAGAATGGTGTGTTTTCGTGTATATTTTTTACAAGATAACTAATGAATATGGAGTTTTTGAACTCAGGTCGTTCAAGAATCGTTCTAAAACCTGCGTAATCTTTGTAAAATTCTTGGTTTGATAGGTTTAGATAGCTGCTGTAAGCATATTGGAGCTTATAAGTTGCCCAAGTTTTCAAAACTTGTTTAAAACTGAGCTTAAACGTTAGTTGCAAAGATCAAAACCAGTGTATTTCATACTTTTAATGCGAACATCGAGTTTTAATTGTAAAATATAGATTTTCCACCTACAAGACCCGGGTCTTATAACCTAATGCAAAAAATGTGACCCCAAATTTAGGTACGGTATTTATATGCACAGTTTTATCTGCATTGTAGGTAGTGGTGCACCTGTTCGAGTGATGGCAATTGGCTGGAACGGCGAAGATGATCCATGCAGAATTTCCGACAAACTGACACTCACTTTTACCATAGATTTCAGTTTTCTGCTGCTCAGCTGTCTCGGCATGTTAGTTGTACTGCTTCTGGTTAATAGATTTTGCTAGTTTTTTCTATCTGTGTAGACTGTATGCAATAATAAGATTAATAAATCTGTTACTTTTAATCTATCTTCTGACACAGAGCTGACGAACTGGTTACTCTCGGCACCTGTACCATCGATACATCATCCTATGCAAAAAAGCGGATTTTAAACTGAAAAATCGTCTTGTGGAGATGCCGATTTCCCAAAAAGGCCAAAAATCACTGTAAAATTACTAAATCTGGAAAATGGAGACGTATGCATTTAATTAATTACATTATTTGGTATACCGTTTCATCTTCTGGATTTCATAAGTTTATGTATAACACTAGCAGATCAGTGAATGAACAGACGAATGAATTTTCAGAATGAGTAATTTCTAGAAACTAGTACTACTATCTCTATTAGTGAAACTCTGCAATACTGTAGATGTTGCTTAACTAGCGCATGAAAGCAAATTCTTGCGCTTTTCTTGAGCTATTGTTCAGTTTATTGCCTTATATTTTATTGGTTCTATATCTAAAGAACTGTTTATGTCATAGTCGTAATGTGAGATGTACGGTTATATGGTGAGATGTACAGACAGTGCCACCAGGACTGCAGCTTGTCATTATTAAAGAAAGCATCCATAACAAACAATTGAAAATTTGTCGGGACTGAATTTACAACGTTATATTATATTATTACAACGCTTTGTCGGCAATGTAATGTCTTCGAAACAGTCCAGTTCCATAAATGCCATTACCTAACGTGCTAAAAACGGAAAAATGGCCGTGCGTGACACTAAAGTTTGAAGGGCCATAACTTCAAAACTAGAAGAGATCCAAAAAATTTGAAACCAGTTTTCGAAAGCACATTTGATGGGCTATTTTGTGTTAAATTTGTAGGCGGATAGCTCGATGAAACCTAAGTGAAACATGCATGTTTGTATTTCTGAACACGTGTTTGTCGGCCTAATCTGTGCAAAAACTGCTTGTTAAATCGGCAATTAAAGTCCGACTCCAACGTCGATAGGTGCAAACGAAAGAGCGTCATTGGTTCTATAAATTTTCCATATTTGGTGAGCATTACTTTAAAAATGCGCTTACGACGCCCGGTCAAAGATGGAAGTCGGTCAAAAATCGGCGGACGCGAAAAAGCATGGTTTTCAACTTTGGGCGTCGATTTCTCCGGAATGGGTGGGCCCCGAGCCGAACCGACTGGATTTTGCAATATCCACACCTTAGTGGTTCAGATCAGCGAATAAAAATGGGGGTTAAAAAATTCCATAGCCCGAACCGGTTTAGCTAAAGATATCTAAGGTCCCCTCTGACTGCTCGAGGGTACAAGTGTACGTAGGTATGGCATCGGTTTGTTCAACTGAATTAGAGATATTTCATTGCATCTGTTTACTTTGCGCTATCAGTGCGTGTGTGTGTGCGTGCACGTTGAGATTGCGTCGTTCAATGTCCCCTGTGGTTGTAATTTTTGTGTGACATCTGTCTCCGTAATAATGTCATCTCCAGCTTTAGTGTGCGCCTCAATTTTCTCGCTAATTTTGATCGCATTCGCCACGGTATGTGTGTTATTCTCTACATACCAAGAGAACAAAACTTTTTTCTATCAGTTTTCGAGAGATTTTCAGAAATCACTAGAAAGTATTGAGAAAGTGAAAGAAGCTTTAACTTTGGTGTTATTCATCTGTGATAGACTACTGTTCTTTCGGTAAAGGAGTTTAGGAATCGGTTCGGTATTCGAATATGAATAGCTTCTGCATGCCAAAATATGAAAAGTTACAAAGAAAACATAAGTGATCATAGGGAATTTTCGATAAAAATCGCACAAACTGGATAAAAAATACCGATTCCCAAATATCCAAGAAGTATTTCCAAAATAATCGATATGGGTACTCACAAAAATACCAGGAATCGGTAGGTATCATAAATATGTACTTGTAATAGGCGGTTTGGGGATTACCGCCCCTGCTGGAAAGGCCAAACCCCCTCAGCCCCCCGAGACAGGTTAAGGGACCCCCCCCCCGGACCCAAAAATACAAGTACCAGTAGTGGCTCCAGTACTAACAAACTGGCTCAGAAATCACTAATTTTTAGCCTAAAATTCGCTTGAAAAGCCCTTGGAAACCGAATTTGGCGTTTCCACTGTTGATGTTTAAGAGAAATGGGGGGTTTTTGGAAGCCCTATTTGTCATTTTCTGCTTGTTTTTAGCTCTAAAACGGTACCAACAACAAAATATGAGTCAGGTTTGAATTTCCCTCATAAACGTCGTGTGGCGCTAATAAAAGGCGCTTCAGGATGTCATACTCGTAGGATATCCTACGGCCAAATATGACGTCCTAAGCATACATGTCGTTGGGGGGGGGGGGGGGGGGTAAAGGGGGGGCCGGCCCCCCCCAAGCCCGATTTTTCGGCAAAAGTCCCCCCCCAGCGGATTTTGGGGGGGGGACCTGAAAACCCACTTTTGGATTCCAAAGTAAAGAAAATTTTAGCCCAGACAATACATTCTGCAGCACAAAATTGGGTTTTCGGCTGCCATACAACCCAAAACAGGGTTTTGTAAGGGTTGGAAATCCTGAATAGGGTTTTTAGACTGCTTACAAACCCTGATTAGGGTTTTCAGGTTACTTTCATACCCTGATTAGGGTTTTTAGACTGCTTAGAAACCCTAAACAGGGTTTTCAGGTTACTTTTAAACCATGATTAGGGTTTTTAAGCTGCTTTGAAACCCTAAACAGGGTTTTCAGGTTACTTTTAAACCCTGATTAGGGTTTTCAGGTTACTTTCAAACCCTGATTAGGGTTTTTAGGTTACTTTCAAAGCCTGATTAGGGTTTTCAGGTTACTTTCAAAGCCTGATTAGGGTTTTTAGGTTACTTTGAAACTCTAAACAGGGTTTTTAGGCTACTTTGAAACCCTAAACAGGGTTTTTACGCTACTTTGAAACCCTGATTAGGGTTTTTAGGTTACTTTCAAAGCCTGATTAGGGTTTTCAGGTTACTTTCAAAGCCTGATTAGGGTTTTTAGGTTACTTTGAAACTCTAAACAGGGTTTTAGCACTGGCTAGAAAGCCTAGAGAGGATTTTTAGGTTGATTAGAAACCCTAAACAGGGTTTAAGAACTGCATTCAAATCACTAAATAGGGTTTTTTTAGTAATCTTATAAGTCAAAACAGGGTTTTGCGCGTGCCTCAGAATCGATATTAGGGTTCTCTGAACTATTTTTAGTCAATATAACGCATTTCAATCTGTATTCTATCGCTGAAACTCATATTCAATACGTATTTTGAGCGCAAAACAGCTTTTTATTACATTCGTTGCTTCAATATTCGGTTTTTAAGGCATTTTTTTCAACCGGAACAGGGTTTTTAAGGCATTTTTAATGCAAAAACAGGGTTTTAAGGCTTTTTTCGGCCCAAATAGGGTTTTGAAGCCATTTTTCGCCCCAGAATCCCTAAAAAAGGTCGACAAAACCCGCTTTTTACCCCAAAAAAAGGTCGACAAAACCCACTTTTGGACCCCAAAAAAAGGTCGCAAAACCCACTTTGGACTTGGTCCCAAAACCCTATTTGGGATTTCAAAAAGGTCCCCCACCACGGAAAAACCCAGCGACATGTATGGTCCTAAGCGCCTTAGGTTGTCCTAAGCTTTGGATATTTTTATGAATACGGGCCCAGTACTAACAAACTGGCTCAGAATTCACTAATTTTTAGTCTAAAATTCGTTTGAAAAGCCTTTGGAAACCAAAGTTTGGTGTTTCCACTGCGGATATTTAAGAGAAATCGGTGGTTTTGGAAGCCATATTTGTCATTTTCTGCTTGTTTTTAGCTTTAAAACGCTATTTGGCAGCTTAAAATAGCGATTTTTAGCGTCCTTACTGAAAACAACGTGCTAATAACGCATTTCCAGGCAGGGTTTTGGAGTTTTTTGAAATTTTGAAACAACCCCCCCACCTGAGGAAAACCCCCTCCCTCTACCCTCCTCTCCTCCCCAGGTCGGTCCGGAGCTGTTACATGTATGGTAGGTATTTATTGGGTAGGTATTCCCAAAAACAACAATATTATAGAGCAAGTCTGAGGAGGAGAAGTTTGCTGAGCAGTGGTTGGACTGGTACAACAGTACAGCAGAGAAGTACCACTACGGGGACATCCTAGCTGAATGGACCTACAAAACAAATGTCACTGATTACAACAACCAACAGTTAGCAGAAGCCAGCTCTGAACTGAAGTTGTGGTTGCAGAAGCAAGCCGACTACTCTAACCGTTTCAATCTCTGCAACATTAGGTACACGTACATAGAACATTTTGGCCTCTCCAACTTTTACACACACGTGTACCAAAAAACTAGTCCAGAATCATATGATTTTGCAGCAACGAAACGGCCAGACGACTTCTAAAAAAAGTTGGCAAGGTTGGAATTCGCCTGAGCAACGAGGATAACTTGCAGTTGAGCAGACTGATTGGCAAAATGACTGCTGTCTACAATTTAAATGGGGTCTGCGCCTGGGCAGATGGAAAGACGGACTGTTCCCAAAAGTGGGAGCTCGATCCAGATTTATATCGGATTTTGGCTGAAAGTAGAGATTACGATCAGCTGCTGTACGTCTGGGAGGGTTGGAGAAATGCCACCAAATCTGCGCAACAGTTTTACCCCGAGTATGTGAAACTGCAGAACAAGGGCGCTAGAGCAGGTACAGTTTTCTTGCAAACACTGGAGACTACTGTAGATATACCGGAATGATTAAAAAATATTGCCTTCGATTGTTTGATTGTCCTCATTCGAACGATTCGTTCTTAATCGGTTCTTTATCTGTTTGTTTGTCAATTGACTTATTGAGGTTGAGCATAACATCCTGACTGGGAAGGAAACCCCATACAGCTCAAAGGGCGCTGCTATACTTGAAAAATTTTAAAAACTTGGTTGAAAATCCCATAGTTAAGAAATCGGCACTTTCTTCAATCTAAGCATTGAGCCAGTTGTCATTCAAGATAGATTGTAGCAGAAATTCAACAAATGAATGAACATGAACAATTTGAACGTTGTTCCACATTACCTTTCTCACAATGTTTTTGGAAAATCGAAAATCTTCAGAATCGTCTTTCATCGGTTTTACGAAGAAAAGTCGCATTTTGTCATTCTTTAAATTCTCCAATTTTAGCGCCCTTAGCAGACTCTTTGAATTAACGAAAAAATTAGTATTTCCGTAGACCATCCTAATTCTTACTTTTCGGTTCACAAAACCTGAACGAGTCGGTATTTTGGGGCCAAGCTTGCACAATATCTACCCAGTTATATTGTTAATTAATCCTGAAAATCTGAGCCAAATCGATGAAGAAATGGCCGAGAACGAATCGTTTGAGTAAAGTTCGAAAAAGGAGGTGGTGTTAAAAGCCAGGTGTTAGTTTGCCGCAGCCGGGAGCAAGTGTATGGTATTTTGATTTAGACGGTTATAAGGACAGCGGACACTATTGGCGTTCCCAGTACGAAACTTCCGATTTCGAGGAACAAATACTAAGAATGCTGTACGAAATTTTACCGTTATACGAACAACTTCACACGTACGCTCGACGACGACTGATGCAAAAGTATCCGGGAAAGTTTAGTACCTCTGCCGTTCCCGCTCATCTGGTTGGAAACATGTATGTAACTCAGTTCAACTCAGAATAGAGGCTTATTTTTGTTGTGACCGTCTTAGTGTGGATTTTCTTTAGGTGGGCGCAAGATTGGCACAACATTTTCGACTTCACGGCTCCTTTTCCAGGAAAACCGGAAATTGAAGTCACAAATGAAATGCGGAAACAGAATTTTGATGCGCTTAGGATGTTTCACACTGCAGACGACTTCTTTAAATCGATGGGACTCGCTCCGATGCCTCGGCCTTTCTGGAAAGGTTTGCATTTTCATGATGACAGTTCTCCATTTTGTTTAGGTTCAATGTAATTTCAGAGTCAATGTTCGTCAAGCCAACAGATCGCGTAGTGGTGTGTCACGCTAGTGCCTGGGATTTTCGAAATCGCCATGATTATCGAATCAAAATGTGTACCAGTGTTACACAAAATGACTTAATTACTATTCATCATGAAATGGGCCATGTACAATACTACCTCAACTATGCTACCCAACCAGTCAGCTTTAGGTAACCGAGAAGAGATTAAGAAACTTAGTTTATACAGCACTAGCATACAGGATAGACAACGCAACGCAACGCAACGCAACGCAACGCAACGCAACGCAACGCAACGCAACGCAACGCAACGCAACGCAACGCAACGCAACGCAACGCAACGCAACGCAACGCAACGCAACGCAACGGATCCAGTGTAATGTAATGAATAATGTTTCTGCTTTAGAAGAGGCGCGAACAACGGATTTCATGAAGCGATCGGAGACACGATAGCTCTTTCAGTTAGCACCCCACAGCATCTCCAAAAGATAGGTCTGCTCAAAGACTACCTTTACGACCAGCAACAAGATCTAAACTATCTATTCAAACAAGCCATGGAGAAAGTGATGTTCGTGCCGTTCGCTTTCATAGTCGATTTCTGGCGTTGGAATGTCTTCAACGGCACTTACACTCTACACAACTGGAACGAGGCCTGGTGGGACTTGAAGTTCAAATTCCAGGGAGTCCTACCTCCCGGACCGAGACCCAAAGACGCTTTTGACCCTGCCGCTAAATCGCACATAGTTGACAACACTCCATATATCCGCTACTTTGTAGCTTACATGGTTCAGTTCCAGTTCTACAGGGCTCTGTGCAGAATTTCCGGTCACAAAGGACCATTGCATCAGTGCGATTTCTACAAAAATACCGACGCCGGTAAAGCGTTTGCTGATATGCTAAAATTGGGCTCTTCAGTACCTTGGCCTGATGCCCTGGAGCAACTTACCGGTTTGTTTGTTTCTTCGTTACTACAACAAAAATTTACATAAAGCGGTGCTTCAGGAGAACGCGACATGCATGCCCACGCATTGCTAGAATATTTTGAGCCGATTCGGAAATGGCTTGAGAAAGAAAATAAGGGGGATTGTTTCGGCTGGGGCGCCGACCAAGCTTGGCCTGAAGACCTTCTCAAAAGCCTGCCTCAGCCGAGATGTAGCAAAAGTTACAGTATACCAGAGGAGGACTGTTCTGGCGGGAAATTCAAAAAATGGTTGAAAGAGAGAGCCCGTGAAGCGTGTTTGGAGTGTGATTTCTGTCAGAAACTCTGCAAAGAATTGAAGATAGCTTGTTGTGATGAACTGGAAGCATAGCTTGTTGTGTACGTCGTCAGTTGTTTGAAATTTGAGAACGATGCTTAAATGCAACTGACGCAAATCAACCGCTAGACTATTTATTAGTCAGTGTGTCTTTAGGTTTTTAAGCCGTTTGAAAACACCCTAATCCCGAGGTTTTATGAAGCGCGCGAACACCACCTACCTTTGTGTACTGTTATTTTACTAGTGGATTTTTATTTTACTATTTACTAAATTTACTACAAATTCAGCTCTTCAATTTAATTTTAATTTTTGTTTTACTACCAAGCAGCTCTGATTTTACTAATTTTTGTTTTACTAATAGTTTTACTAATTTTACTACTATTTTACTACGATTTTACTAGTCATTAGGGGCAATTTTGCATCAATGTTGCCAAGATCTTATGAATAATTAATGTAGGTGCTAATTAGTTGCTAAATTTGATCATGATACGAGTTATCAAGAACTTTAGAGCCGAAAATGTGAGAAATTTGACTGACAAAAGTGCACCTACACATCTTTTATTGCAAAATTGATCAAGAATTTGGCTGGAATTCACCAAAAACTAGTAAAATAGTAGTAAAATTTCCATTTTACTATTGACGGTCTTTGTTAATTTAATTTAATTTTTACTTTACTATTGGCTCTTAATTTTACTTTTTACTGTTATTTTACTACTAGTAAAATACCACTAGTATGACTAATTTTTGTTTTACTGTACTATAGTAAAATAACAGTACCTTTGTGTTAGCTATTAATGGCTAAATAGCTACGTACCGGAGAGTGTTGCATAGGGTACCCCTCCAGATAGCGTACCCGGGGTAGACTAACTGAACTGACACTTAGTGCCGGATTGTGTACCCTGGGTACACTATTGGGAGACAGGTTTTATGTTATGGATGTCCAAAATTTCCTACATTACTGTTTGCTTTAAAGCAGCAAAAAACTAAAATGCGGAAAAACTGAAGCAAATTTTTAAAGGAAATACGTACTGGATATATTTGCTTTAAATTTATGTTAATAGAAAGTTTCCAAGCATTTCCTTCGAAAAACTAAGCTGTTTCTGCCAAAATATACCGGTACTATTCTCGCGCAACTTATATTATTGTATTTTTGCTGTTTTAAAATTAAATTACTACTCTAAAAGATGAAATTAGTGCATTTGGAAATAAAACTCACACTACTTCGTTGAATACTGCAATAAGAAACGATTGTTAAAAACATTTTTCTCTCACCTCGGAAGATAACTTTTGGAAAAAACTAAAATAAAACTGAAAACAAAACCGGCTTGAGATTATTTCCTGAAAACAAACAGCCCTGGAATGGAAATATTATGGATCCGGCGTGTGTACAGAATCTGACCATAGTTGGTCACTTCGCGAGGTGCCATTTCCGGATGTTTCAGCCTCTCAGTGCTCTTAATTTTTCCTATTTATATAGGTGACTCGTTTAAGGAGGTTGTCTGTAATACTTGTAGTTATATACAGTAGTTTTCTCGGTGAACCAAAAATCTTCTCATACATATAAAAAGTATGACTACGGATGGTTCCCCATCATACAAACCGGTTCGTACATTCAAACTGGACCGGCAATCCAAAGGTGCTGGGTTCGATTCCCAGCTACGCCATTGCACATGCCTTACTTTTTCACCTTTCATTCAATAACTAAACAAACCCAAATTTAAAGATAAAAGTTTATTCAAGACAAAAAGACTAGGTAGATGACCAACCAACCAGCCTAGCATAACATACATACGCTGTATGCCGGAGGGGGCTGTACCCTAGCCGAGCTTTTTTAAGCAACTTACAGCGATTTCTGGACAGTTTTTTGGAGCCACCGGGAAAAGCTGAGATCCCTCCAGGCACTTCCAGCCGATTTTTGAGCAAAAAAACCATTCTCAGCGATTTCTATACACCACGTTTGACTGTTTCAGCCCTGCCTATCAAAGGACTGCCGCTAACCATTGATCGGTGAATGAATCTTGCGTCGATTTTATACATACAGCAGAAGCTGATAAGTATATGGGCCAGTATTTCGCAGCTTATCAGCTACTACCACCTGTCAGCCTTTAATAATGACAGCCCACTGCCGATTGTTTAGTCTCCTCCTCTGTCTGTACCTCTCTGCTGTCGCTGTACGTTTGCTGAGTTTCTTTTAAAATTGTACATATGTACATAGGTTGTTTAGGCACAAACCGAAAGAGAGAAAGCTGAAAAATGGCTAAAAAATTATGACCTTCAACCCGAAACGCAGTATAACCTGGCCACCAGAGCGCAGTGGACTTATTCCACCAATGTTACCGAGCACAACAGCCAGGCTATGTCAGAGGCCGACGCCAACTTTGCTGTTTGGGCTCAAAACGCAGCTAAAGAGGCGGCTAGTTTTGATTTGTCGAAAATTAGGTCAGTTCAGCCAGTTTTCGATTGATTACTGCACTTTAAGTAGTAAACTGAGTTCGATTTATTGTTTCGTTCGTAGGATGTTTGTGCTATAAATTCACTGTTTCCTCAAGACAAGTTTCATTTGGGCCATATTTAGCAATGGTCTTGCATGTGAATTTAGTCCAGAAAATGAATTTTCAGCAAAATTGTTCAATTTTTTAAAAATATACAACTATGGAAAAAATATGCAATAAGTTGAATTTTTGTTTGTATTTGTATATATACAGGGTGTGCCAAAAAAAACAACCCAGCAGATTTTTCACTGTAGCAACCGCAAATCTCAACCGATTTGAATGAATCCTTTTTTAAATGAAAGACAAATAAATTCTTAAAAGATTGCTGAAATTTTTATTAATGTACTCTGCTAGTTCCTGAGATATTTGCTCTCAAAATCAAAACAGTGATTTTGGCAGTGAACAAGAGGGATTTTTTTATTATTCTGCACTTCGTAATAAAACGGATTCCTGCTACTGCTGAGAGCTATTGGAGGCATTACTGGTGACACATAAATTCAGTTCACTTCAACAGTAAAGTGTCATTAGCCCCCAGCAGTAGGAATCTGCTATATTATGAAGTGCAACGGAATCGCTCTTGTTCTTTGCCAAAATCTGTTTCGACTTTGAGGGCAAATATCTCAAGAACTACTCTCTAATCCCAATTCTGCCGTTTTGAACGGCAAAATATTTTGCTCATACCATTCAGGACAATATTTTGCTGAACTTGGCAAAATATCTGCTAGGCCGATTCGGCAACATTTTTTGCCCTGTAGGTGTTAGCAGAATAGTTGCTGGAACAGTTTAAACTGCACAGTTTATGGTAGGTGGCGCCCAGAGGCCCCTCCTGTCTGTGCATGTCAGCTTGTTTGAATCATGCCGTTTTCTTTGACGCTGTTAGCGGCCGCTTGGCTGGCAATGTACAGTATTTGCTCCGAAGCGAAGAATTGCCACCAGTTCACTGAGCCGTCGTTCGCATGGCCCACCGTCACAAGAAACATTTACTGCTTGATGTCCCGCTACCGAAGGTGCTTCATATTTTTACGTCATGTTTTTAAAGGGAAAAGCAAAATTCAGGGGATTCGGACTACTCATAGCGATAAGAGAAATCTAAGAATAGAATTCAGAGTGAGTTTTTCCTACAGACTCACATTTTTAAACTCCGATTTGTGAGGAATTTGTCAAGAAAGGCAACACCTACAGAGTTTGCAACTAAAATACCCCAGTACAGATTTGTAGACAGGTAGTGTGGTTTTCCCAATATTTCCACGTGTCTAGGGGATTCTAGGCCATGCCATCCAACGATCGGCCTAATAGTACATATGTTTGTGTGTGTGTGTGTGTGTGTGTGTGCTGAATTGGCTATGTATCTCAGATTCACTTTTGTTAGGCTTGATATGCGGATGCGGCACTCTCTGAGGCAGTTGAAGTGACTACGGAGATATCATCCCGGCACTTACAATGTAGCACTGCCTTTACCTGCCTTCACTGCTGATTGAAAGAGGTCCAGAAAACATTTGTGAACTCCTGGAATTCGTGTCTTGCTGCCTATAGTAGTGGAGGAGACGTCGAGAACAAACAGTCGCACGCTCACAACACAAATTTCCGCCGGAAAAATACCACTGTATGAAACAGAATGGACATTTTGAACCAGCTGTGGATCGATCGAACTGTAAGACGGCCACTGTTATGCTGTATTTGTGTGATTTCAGTGTCTGTTGCTGGGTTAAAAAATAAAGCGTTTTTTGAGTGATTTGCATTGCAGTATTGACAGCAAAATATTATGCCAATATTGGCAAATTATTTGCCAGCAGTACTTTCTGGCAAATTATTTGCCACTTTGAAGCAGCAGAGCTATATGGCAAAAACATTTGCCGTTTTCGGCAAATATTTGAATGGGGCATTCCCGGCAAAATGATTTTGCCAAAATTACGGCAGATTTTCTGCCGCGACTGGCAAAATCTGGATTAGAGAGTAAGCAAGCAGTGAATCTCAATAAAAATTGCACCAATCTTTGAAGAATTTATCAATCTTTCATTAAAAAAAGCATTCATTCAAATCAGTTAAGATTCATGGTTGCAAAAGTAAAAAATCTGCTGGGTTGTGTTTTGTCACTCTTGTTCACTGCCAAAATCTCTGTTTTGACTTTGAGGGCAAATATCTCAGGAACTAAGCAGGCTATCTTAATAAGCGATTCATCGGTCTTTCAAGAATTTATTTTTCTTTTATTTAAAAAAAGATTCATTCAAATCGGTTGCGATTTGCGGTTGCTACAGCAAAAAATCTGCTGGGTTGTTTTTTTTGGCACACCCTGTACATATTCATATAGATTTGAACCTACTTTGTATACACACATATACATTTGAGAATCCTAATATTTGTAATACCATCACCATATTATATGGTGTTGGTACCATAAACGGCGTTAAGTGCCTAAAGATTTTTGCTTTGCTGCAGAGACTACAGAGTAAAGCGACTGCTGGAGAAAATCGCCGACATCGGCATAAAGCTAGACAAAGAAGACAGCAAAGTTCTAAGCGAACTGATTGGTCAGATGACCACCATATACAACACCAACCCTATTTGCTCTTGGAAAAATGGACAAAAAGACTGCTCGAAGAAATGGGACCTGGATCCGGACCTGACCGATATATTGGCCACTAGCAGAGACTACAAACTGCTACAGTACGTCTGGGAGGAATGGAGGACTGTCACAAAATCCGTGCAACCCATCTACCAAAAGTTCCTACAGCTCAGCAACAAGGGAGCGCGAGCGGCCAACTACAGCGACACCGGCGCTGTCTGGCGGTCGAATTACGAAACAGTAGACTTCGCTGCTCAAATGGAAAAGCTCTATTTTCAAATCTTGCCTCTGTATGAACAATTGCATACCTACTTCCGACGGCATCTCAAGCTCAAATATCAGGACAGGTTTAACTCATCGGCTATACCGGCTCATATTCTGGGAAATATGTAAATTCATTCGAGCTTCATTAGGGGCGTGCAAAAATTACGTAATGGCATGAGGGGAGGCGGGTTCGCCAAATGATTACTAATCATGACGGTAGGGAGGGGGGTTGGCAACTTCATTATGTATTTATTTAAAGTGCAAAAATCACAGAAAATATTACGTAACTAGGGAGGGGTCAGGAAAATATTACGGGCGATTATCAGGTGGAGGGGCGAGAAAATGGGCAAAATACTATTACGAAATTTTTGCACGCCCCATATCTGTTGTTAGTATTGAATAGAAAGCGATAAATGCTTCAGGTGGGCCCAGGAATGGCAAGACATCTTCGATTTGGTGGAGCCATTCCCCGGTAAACAGTCGTTGGACGTTACAGATGAAATGAAGGCACAAAATTACAATGCATCTGCCATGTTCCATCTAGCCGACAGCTTCTTTGCTTCGTTAGGCCTGAAGAAAGTGACCGAAACCTTTTGGAAAAGTACGTCTCACTCTTCGGACTCCGTAAGATCTTCAAAGTTTGAAAATGTTCCAGAGAGCGTATTGACCAAGCCGACCGATCGCACGATTGTCTGTCATGCAAGCGCCTGGGACTTCTACAAGAAGGACGATTTCAGAATAAAAATGTGCACCACAGTTACTATGAACGACCTGATCACGATTCACCACGAAATGGGACACATTCAGTACTACATGCAATATGCCAATCAGCCTGTTCCCTTCAGGTTAGTCTGTCAGTCCATCTTAGTCAACGTTTGACACATCAGAACGCCGGCACAGTTGGTGTAGTGGTTTAGGCCGCAAAGCCACTGTGCGCCATGTCGTGCGCTCATCCTCTCAGCGCGGCAAGTTTCTTGTCCCAAACAGTTGATCGTCAGCGTAAAGCTCCACCCAGGCCACCGAAAGCTGGTGACAGCAAGTAGGTCAAATGGGAAGCGACTGGATCTGCCTAAGCACCGAAGCCCATGTTGGAGGAGAAGATCAACTACGTCAGGAGTAGTCCATGGAAACCAACTAGGCGTTGGGGCTCTCTCATACCAGGGGCAGGGGCGCACCAAGCGGACGTTGG
This sequence comes from Sabatieria punctata, assembly GCA_030248155.1. Taxonomy (NCBI): domain Eukaryota; kingdom Metazoa; phylum Nematoda; class Chromadorea; order Araeolaimida; family Comesomatidae; genus Sabatieria; species Sabatieria punctata. Next base: position 89,986 of record JASANB010006229.1, read on the forward strand.
GAGCCTACATCACCATGACGTCAACGCGCCAGGCACTCTCTTAGTACCTGGCGCACAACAACATGCTAGAGTGGCTGACAGTGATAGAAGGGAAACGTCCGAGATGAAGAACCACAGGGGTCGCGAAATGGACCACATAGGTCTGATCATAGCCCGTAAGGCCCCCGCACATCAGATCGAATCGTCACATTAGAACAAATGACAAGACTTAGCTTTGTTCGTTCTTTGTGCACATCTGTTCTGTTCCCCTGTTTTGCACTGAGTGTGGTGCTGTTCTTCAGAGTACATATTAATCTTGAACTACACTGTGTAACTACACCTGTACTACTCATGACTTTTTCAGAGAAGGCGCGAACCCCGGATTTCACGAAGCCATTGGAGACACCATAGCACTAGCTGTGGCCACACCAAAACACCTTCGAAAAGTGAATCTCCTCTCAGACTACACCTCAGACGCTGAAGTAGACCTGAACTTTCTGCTCAAGCAAGCGGCAGAGAAGGTAGCCTTTCTGCCATTTGCCTTCATGATTGACAACTACCGGTGGCAACTGTTCAATGCTTCGGTCGACTACGACAACTGGAACCAACGATGGTGGCAACTCAGACACCGATTCCAAGGAGTTGTGCCCCCGCGACCCAGACCCACTGATGCCTTTGACCCGGCGGCCAAATCCCACATAGACGACAATACACCCTATATACGGTATTTCGTGGCGGGAGTAGCCGAATTTCAGTTCTACAGAGCCATGTGTCAGCAGGCCGGTCACACAGGGCCACTGCACCAATGCGATTTCTATCAAAGTTTGGAGGCCGGTATGAAGTTTCGGAAAATGCTGGCGATGGGCTCCTCTAAACCGTGGCCTGAGGCTATGCAGGCACTGACTGGTTGTTGCTTCTTTCTGAGTCCAATCTAAAATACAGTCCGGTGCAGTTTAGGTCAACCATCTTTGGACGCGTCGGCTGTGTTGGAGTACTTCAGGCCTTTGTATGAGTTTCTCACAGAGCAGAACCAAAATTCTAATGACTGCTTTGGCTGGGGCGCGGATTACAATGTTCCGGATGAGGTAATGAAGAATTTGGGAAGACCCAGATGCGAAGAAGAATTGCCTTCGTATGCAAAAACGGAGGAGGCATTTCACTGGTTGAAGAAATACAGTAAGGAGACCTCTGCGCAGAGGAATGCAAACGCGGAAGCTCAGTACGCTTACAACACTGACATAAACAAAGAAAACTTGAAAGTAAGTCGAAAACTGAAACAGGAACCTCTAAATGAATTGCCTATTCAGCGCGCTATAGAAGCAGATGCAAAATTGGCTGCATGGACCATTCAACAAGCCGACCATGTGAAGCAAACGTTCCAAAATCTCAGTTTAATCTATGATGCCAGTACAGGTCGCAGTCTAGAATTAATTCAGAAAGTAGGAGTGCGTTTGGATGACAAGGACTCCAAACTGAGGAGCGAATATGAGAATGAGATGACTGCTACCTATAGCGAAGCCGAAATTTGCTCATACAACATTTCTACTAATACCCAGGACTGTTCTGTAAAGTGGAATTTGCCTACTGATCTCGAAGATTTGTTGGCTTCCAGTCATAACTATGATCTACTGACGTACATTTGGAAAGAATGGCGTGAGAAGACTGGAAAAAAGATCAAACCCACATATAAGAAGTTCGTTGATTTGAGCAACAAAGGTGCCATAGCAGACGATTATTCTGATCTCGGAGAGTATTGGAGAAGCATCTATGAAGACCCTGATTTCGGAAATCAAGTTCAGCAACTTTATAGACAAGTGCTTCCATTGTATGAACAGTTGCATACGTATGTAAGAAGAAAACTCAGCCAGACATACAAGGAAAGATTTAATACTACTGCCTTGCCTGCACACCTGCTTGGAAATATGTGAGATTTTGGGAGATTTTTAAGTTTATGCTGATGATGATGATGATGATGATGATGATGATGATGATGATGATGATGATGATGATGATGATGATGATGATGATGATGATGATGATGATTTTATGATGATGATGATGATGATGATGATTTTATGATGATGATGATGATGATGATGATGATGATGATGATGATGATGATGATGATGATGATGATGACGATGATGATGATGATGATGATGATGATGATGATGAGAAGATGACAGTCACAACAAAGAAGAGCATGACTCTGGTTATGACAAATGATAATGACAATAGAATCATGATGTTGATGTTGATGAGAATAAGGCACCAGCCAAGAACAATGGCCATAACATCACCATGAAGTGTCAATGATGTGGATTAACCAATATGAAAACGTTTGGTTTCAGGTGGGCACAGTCATGGACAAATATTTACAACTTTACAGCTCCATATCCTGACCAGCCAACGCTGGATGTCACGCAAACGATGGTGTCAAAGCACTACAATGCCAGAAAAATGTTTGAAACAGCTGAGCAGTTCTTTGTTTCTCTGGGGTTAAAGAAAATGCCGGCCGAATTTTGGAAGTGCAGCATTCTAACAAAGCCAGCAGATCGTGCTATTGTGTGCCATGCTTCTGCCTGGGATTTCTCCAATGGCAAAAAGTTCTGCATAAAGATGTGCGCAAAAGTGACGATGACTGACTTAATAACAGTCCATCACGAGATGGGACATGTGGAATACTATTTGCAATATGCGCATCAGCCCGTTCAATTCAGGGAAGGTGCAAATCCAGGATTCCATGAAGCTGTCGGAGACACCATTGCACTTTCGGTCAGCACACCCAAACATCTACATGCAATTGGATTGCTGCCTGATTACCAGCCCAATAAAGAGCAAGAAGACATAAACTTTCTGTATCGTCAAGCTCTGGATAAAGTAGCCTTTCTGCCCTTTGCCCTAATCCTGGATCTGTTAAGGTATTTGTATTTAATGCCCTTCAGTTCTGGAATGAATCATCCATTTGTTTGTTTGTTTATGAGTTCCACTGTCCTTTCGGACAGCTCAGGACACCCCTCGCTCTTTTCAGAGCCCTTCAATGGGGTAGCCCTGTCTACAAACAACCCTCCCCTTTGCTGCCATTGGGTGCAACGGCAGCACCTCTTCGGTTCCCATTTACCTACTGGCCATCACCGGCTTTCGGCGGTCTGGTTTGGGCTTTACGTCGACTACTTCCAGTCGCTTCGACCGGTTTCGAACCCACAAACAACCACTCTCACGGATGCCGGGATCCATGTGTTTGCAGGTGGAACATATTCAATGGTACAATCCAATATGATTACTGGAATACAGAGTGGTGGCACTTGAGGTTCAAGTATCAAGGACTGGTTCCGCCAGTGGCACGGGGTTCAGACGATTTTGACCCTGGTTCCAAGTTTCACGTTGCAAACAATGTGGCCTACATTCGCTACTTCGTCAGCTACATTTTGCAGTTCCAATTCTACAAGGCCATGTGCCAGGCTGCTGGCTACTCTGGGCCACTGCATCAGTGCGATTTCTACAACAACAAAAATGCTGGTTCGTTTTGTTGACCTCTGAGAATGTCTCTTACAAAATATGTAAACGCATAGATCTATATCCTACTCAGCCACTAAGCGCCATATAGGGTACCGATACCATACAAGCCCAAACATGGGGGTACCATATATGCCATTAAGTTGCCAACTGTTTCAGGCACAGTTCTGTCAGATATTCTGCGTATGGGCTCATCTAAGCCTTGGCCTGAGGTTTTGAAACTTGCAACCGGGTCCAGAGAATTGTCAGCAGGTGCAATTCTTGAGTATTTTGAGCCTTTGATGAAATGGCTTTCGAAGGAAAATGATAATGACTGTTTTGGATGGGGATACTGGTGGCCTTCAGCGCACCACCTGTCTATGCCTCGCTGTGGTAAGAATAAATACGACACTGTCACAGATCGGGCAAAAGAATGGTTAGGAATCTACAATAAACAGGTACTTAGAAACAACGGTTCAGCTAAGAAGGTGATACCTTGGCCGGCACAGTTGGTGTAGTGGTTTAGGCCACATAGCCACTGTGCGCGACATCGTGCGCTCATCCTCTCGGTGCGGCAAGTTTCTTGCCGCAAAGAGTTGGTCGTCGGCACAAAGCTCCATCCAGGCCACCGAAAGCTGGTGACAGCTAGTAGGTAAAATTTGAACCGACTGAATCTGCCGTTGCCCCGAAGCCACTCCACAAAGCATGCGTGTTGGGAAGAAGATCTACGATGTCAGAAGCTGTCTGAGAAAGCAACTATGCTGGGAGCCCTCTGGCATACGGGGCACCGGCGGCCATCGGGAGCTGTCAGCATCATGGCATCGACACGCAAGCCGCCCTCCTGGTGACCGGCGCCCAGCAGTATGGCTAGGAGTGACTGGCAGTGAAAGAAGGACAACGTCCGAGATGATGAATCACGAGGGTAGCGAAATGGACCTCGAGTCTGATCGTAGGCCATAAGGCCCCCCCGCAAATCGGATCGGACTGGAAGGTGATACCTCTGGAGATGCATACACAGATCATGTTTCAGGCTGAACAGGTGTACGGCAAAAAGTACCGGACAATGTGGGTGAACATGCTGAACATAACAGATCACAATGCTGCTGTGGCGGCACAAGCCGCTGCTGAGCTGACACAATTTGACAAAGAACAAGCGAAAGTAGCAATGACTTTTGACCTAAGAAACATTTCTGATTATGAGACGAAACGACAGCTAGAAAAGATCAGCACTGTTGGCGTTTCATTGAACGACCAGGATGCTGTGGAATTCAACGAACTAATCAATAACATGACTTCGATTTTCAATAATGGGCAAGTCCTAGATTACTATGACGGCAGTTCCCTTTTATGCTTAAAAATGCTAAAGTTAAAGCAAAAATGGACATTTTTAACATGCATTTTGCGAGAAAGTCAACTTAGGAAGGTCAAGCAACTTTTTTTCCCGGATCCGGCTGGTGTCGAAATATGTTAAAATAGATACCAAACGAACACCAACGGTGCATGTTCGAACATCGGGGACCCCCTAGAACCTGAGCTGTACCCCCTCAAAGTTGGGTCACCAGCCACTTTTTGACCAATTTTTTTGTGTCTGACAGTCTCAACTCAAACGATCACCATTCTCTCATTTCTCTAGATACAGAATTGGTCTGCACATGGTTCGATAGCTCTAAGGGTGGCCTTTCTAGCGCTCTACCCTCAGGCTTCCGGAACGTACCCGGTTAGTAAGATATTCTCGAAAAACTAAAAAATTTCCGAAAAACACTGCCTGATTTTTTTCCGAAAAATCGTTATAACTTCTGCCAGATATGCGTCGTCCGTTAGATATTTTAGATAATGATACAACACTAAAGGCCAAACAAAATTAACATATTTCGGATCCAAATTGTGGTTGGTGGGGGGGGGGTGTTTTGCGATTTGAAGACTGTCGAAAAAAAATTTTTTGCTTAGAATCAAAAACAAACCAGTCAGTCTGATGCAGGTTGACGCGCTGATTCCGAATATGCACTCGGATCGGCTGGATTCCTTCTGGTTCGGGAGTTATTGACCTCCAAATTCTTGACAGACAATATTTCTCGAGTGGCACTCCTCATTAGCATGAGTAAGAAGCGTGCTGAAAAGCAGTTTTTCTTATGCAGTTTTTGCTGCTGATTCTGAAAATAGCTATATTTTTTCTCTGCGATGCCGATTTTGGAAGATATGGCCATTTTAAGAATTTGGAAGGAAAATGTATGAACTTTGCATGCCATAGCAGTTTGAAAGGTGACTCAGTTCAGACATGTGTTGGGCACAGACCCATGCAATTTGCTTCATCTAATGCAGTTTTTCACGCTGATTCTGAAAATGAGAGCCGTTTTTCAATATGCCCGCTCCCACATGAGTTATTGCCTCCTGGTGCCCTGTCATTTATGTCATAAGTGACTGATCAAGGAAATGCATGAAATGGCTCCTATTAGGTGTAGTTTTCTTCGCTGATTCAGAATATGACGCTATTTTTGCGGTACAACCACTGGCTCGTGACTTATGGCCTTCTAAAGTTTTATCAACATCCATGGTTTCTGGAGAGGTCATCTTGAAATGGACAATCATTGTTCCTGCACTTGTAAAGGGAATCATGTATCAGTAAATAGTCTACCTGACCTATTTTGAGCCGCTGATTTCAAAAATTACCATAGTTTTACCCTGGAAGAACCCAATTTTCTGATACAACCCTCCACAGTTATGACACAACAATATGACTGAATCATAAAAACCAGAGCCTGAAGAAGAGAGGTAAGGTCATTTTTGAAATCAGCGGCTCAAAATAGGTCAGGTCGACCATTTACTGTTACACGATTCCCTTTGAAAGTGCCGGAACAATGATTATCTATTTCAAGATGACCCCACCGGAAACCATGGGTATTGATAAAACTTTAGAAGGCCATAAGTCACCGGCCAGTGGTTGTACCGCAAAAATAGCGTCATATTCTGAATCAGCGAAGAAAACTACACCTAATAGGAGCCATTTCATGAATTTCCTTGATCAGTCACTTATGACATAAATGACAGGGCACCAGGAGGCAATAACTCATGTGGGAGCGGGCATATTGAAAAACGGCTCTCATTTTCAGAATCAGCGTGAAAAACTGCATTAGATGAAGCAAATTGCATGGGTCTGTGCCCAACACATGTCTGAACTGAGTCACCTTTCAAACTGCTATGGCATGCAAAGTTCATACATTTTCCTTCCAAATTCTTAAAATGGCCATATCTTCCAAAATCGGCATCGCAGAGAAAAAATATACTCATGCTTCTTACTCATGCTAATGAGGAGTGCCACTCGAGAAATATTGTCTGTCAAGAATTTGGAGGTCAATAACTCCCGAACCAGAAGGAATCCAGCCGATCCGAGTGCATATTCGGAATCAGCGGGTCAACCTGCATCAGACTGACTGGTTTGTTTATGATTCTGAGCAAAAAAATTATTTTCGACAGTCTTCAAATCGCAAAACACCCCCCCCCACCAACCACAATTTGGATCCGAAATGTGTTAATTCTGTTTGGCCTTTAGTGTTGTATCATTATCTAAAATATTGAACGGACGACGCATATCTGGCAGAAGTTATAACGATTTTTCGGAAAAAAATGAGGCAGTGTTTTTCGGAAATTTTTCAGTTTTTCAAGAAAATCTCGCTAACTGGGTAGTTTTCGGAAGCCTGGGGTAGAGCGCTAGAAAGGCCACCCTTAGAGCTATCAAACCATGTGCAGACCAATTCTGTATCTAGAGAAATGAGAGAATGGTGATCGTTTGAGTTGAGACTGTCAGACACAAAAAAAAATGGTCAAAAAGTGGCTGGTGACCCAACTTTGAGGGGGTGCAGCTCAGGTTCTAGGGGGTCCCCGATGTTCGAACATGCACCGTTGGTGTTCGTTTGGTATCTATTTTGACATATTTCGACACCAGCCGGATCGGGGAAAAAAAGTTGCTTGACCTCGTTCCCTTATAGCTAAGTTGACTTTCTCGCAAAATGCATGTTAATGTTTCTTATAACGACAAAATTTAAAGAACTGCATAATACAGTCAGGCACTTAACGTCGTTTATGCTACCGACACCATATATGGTACCGGCACCCATGGCCATGGATACTGAAACCATATATGGTAATACCATATATGGTGTCAGTACCATAAACGGCGTTAAGTGCTAGACCAGACCATAATAGGCAAAATTACCGGTTTTTTTAAACTTTTCAGCTACATCTGCAACATCAGCATTCCTAACTGTGAGACGAGCACAGAACCAGGAGCAAAATGGTTTCAAGACCCGACCCTACAGACCCTGACAGCCACTTCAACCGATTGGGACCTCCTAGAGTACATTTGGGTAGGGTGGCGAAATGTGACTGGTCGAAAAATAAGACCACTATTTGACCAATACGTTTCGTTGGGCAACAAAGGAGCCAAAACCGATGGATTCAGTGACATGGGAGATTATTGGCGCAGCAGTTATGAAGATGAACATTTCAAACAAGACATAGAGAATCTGTTTCGACAAATTCTACCTCTTTATGAGCAGATACATGCCTATGTGAGGCGAAAACTGACCAAACAGTATGGAGCAACCAAAATTGACACCTCAGCGCTACCTGCACATGTGATGGGTGAGCTATTTGCAGCGATTTTGACTAAATTGATTATAAAGCCTTTTAGGAAACATGTGGGCTCAGGAATGGCAAGCTTTATACGAAACCACTGCACCTTATCCTGCAGTACCTTCAGTAGATGTAACCGATTCACTAAGAAGCAAGCATTGGGATGCAATGAAAATGTTCAGGGAGGCTGAAAGTTTCTTCGAAAGTATCGGACTCTTTGCAATGACTGACTGTTTCTGGAATATGTCAATGTTGACAAAACCAAAGAATAGAACCAATGTGGCCTGCTATGCCGATTCGGAAGAATTCTATGACGGGAAGTGCTACGGTGTTGCTATGTGCGCAAAAATACAGATGGATGATTTCATTACAATCCATCATGAGATGGGACACATTGAGTACTTCATGGCTTATGCCAATCAGCCTGTAAAGTTTCAAGATGGAGCTAACGCCGGTATTTTTTAATTTTAATAACTCAACCCAGGGATACGTCAACCCAGTAAACAGCGTTGGAAGTTCAAAGCCTAGGAGGCTGTAAAAGGGATTTTCAGGCTTCCACGAAGCAATCGGCGATGTAATGGCACTGTCCGTGGCAACTCCGGGCCATTTGCACAAGATTGGATTGCTTTCCGATTCAGAGTATCAACCGAATAACTCAAAACAGCAAATAAACTTTCTCTACAAGCAAGCTTTGGAGAAGATCGCCTTCCTTCCTTTCGGCTATCTGATTGACAATTACAGATGGAAAGTTTTTGATGGAACTATTCCCTCTGACAAGCTGAATGCCGGTGGGTAGTCTACTGTACATACAATATTTCCATACAGTTCAAGGTGTTCAGGCTGGTGGTCACTGAGGTACAAATACCAAGGTCTGATACCACCAGTGAACCGAACAGAAGAGGACTTCGATGCAGGCTCAAAATTTCATGTCGACGCTGATGTGCCATACATCCGTTATTTCGTCAGCTTCATAATCCAGTTCCAATTCTACAAATCCCTCTGTCAAACGGCTGGACATGAGTATGCATTTTTTTTACAGATACAAACAAAAGAAGAGTCGTTTCAGAGGACCACTACACACATGTGACTTCTACAAAAACACAGCTGCTGGAAGTCTACTGAAGCAAGCACTGGCGCTAGGATCTTCCAAACCGTGGCCCTATGTGATGCGCAATTTGACTGGATCCGACAAAATGGATGCCAGTGCACTGATGGAGTACTTCAAGCCACTGCTGCAATATTTGAAGACAGAGAATGAGAAGGCCGAAGAATGTTTTGGATGGGGCTACGTGTGGCCTCAGTATTATGACCTACCAAAACCCAGATGCCCATCTAAATTCGGTGCTGGTGGTAACTCTGAAGGTAGAGTCAGTGGTACCACAGCGTTGATTGTTGGGGTTGTGCTGGGTCTCTTTGCTTTCATCATGCTTCTTGTTGGTGCTGTCTGTCTGCTCAGGTAACTTCTCTTTCTCTGCGTGGGTTGTGCCTTTTTGTTTTGATTTTCTGAGCTTAGTTTTTCTCAATGTTGTTCTTTGCGTATTGCATTGCAATCGAGTTTTATGTCTAAAACAGTGTTTCCGATGTTAAATTTAAGTAATAATGTTTAAATTTGGTTAGAAAAGACAAAAATCACTGAATATGTGGGTTGTCAAACTGTTTTTCGTCGTTATATAAATAATCGCTTTGTTTTTTTGGACTGACGCTGCCAAAACACAAAACTGCTTTTACCTCTAAAATAATTGTAAATAGGCGTACGCAAAATTACTCAAATGCGATCAGAAATGGGTATGCGTATTGCATATCCGGATGCATTGCATACATGTAACAACTCCGGGCCGACCTGGGGGTAGGAGGTTTCCCTCAGATGTGGGGTCCAAAATTTTAAAAAGCTCCAAAACGGCTGGAAATGCGTTTTTTAGCACGTTTTTTTTCACTAAAGGCTTCCAAAAACACCGATTTTTCTTAAATATCAGCAGTGGAAGCGCCAAATTCGGTTTCCAAAGGCTTTTCAAGCGAATTTTATGCAAAAAATTAGTGATTTCTGAGCCAGGTTGTTAGTACTGGAGCCACTACTAGTACGTACTTGTATTTTTGGGTCGGGGTGGCGGGGGTTGGCCTTTCCAGGGGGTAGCCCCCAAACCCCCTAGTACATACATACAGTATGCATAGATAAAAAAAATGTCCCATCCCTTTTTCGGCCTTCACTCAAACGTTTCGTTCTCAGTCACTTCTTTACCGATTTGGCTCAAATTTTCAGCAAAAATTAACAACATGGTTGGCTAAATATTTTGCAAGTTTAGTGCCAAAATTTCAACTCGTACTGGTTTTATGACCCAAAAACTAGGAATGAGGGTGGTCCACGCAAATTTATTTTTTTTCGGTAATACAAGTAATACAGGCCTGAAACTTGCAGGAATGATTGGTGTTGCCATTGGGCATAACATACTAAGCGGGCAGCCCTGTAGCTCAAAGGGCACTAAAATTGGGGAATTTCAAATACATGAGTGAAAATCCCATGGTGAAGAAATCCGCACCTTCTAGAATCAAAGCACTGAATCTGTTGTTAATCAACACAGATTGTAGCAGGAAGTTCGACAAACAAATGAACTTGATATTTAAACTCTGTTTCACACCATAGAAACCATCGCTGCAGCGGTTTTTGAAAATCGAAACTCTTTAGAATCGTCATTTTGCCGGTTTTACGAAGAAAAGTCATAGTTTAGTCATGTTTTTGAAATTCTCCAATTTTAGTGCCCTTTCAGCTACAGGGCTGCCTGCTTAGTATGTTATGCCCAATGGCAACGCCAATCATTCCTGCAAGTTTCAGGCCTGTCTGTACTCCTTGTATTACCGAAAAAAATAAATTTGCGTGGACCACCCTCATTTCTAGTTTTTGGCTCATAAAACCAGTATGAGTCGGAATTTTGGCACTAAACTTGCAGAATATTTAGACAACCATGTTGTTAATTTTTGCTGAAAATTTGAGCCAAATCGGTAAAGAAGTGACTGAGAACGAAACGTTTTAGTGAAGGCCGAAAAAGCGTTGGGACATTTTTTTATCTATATATATGTCCAGATTTGAAAAAATGCGTATACATTGCGTATACGCAAACAATAGTACCCCTGACACAAAACCTGTCTCCAAATAGTGCACCCGGGTGGGTCTATCTGGGGGGTACCCCACGCACCCCTCTCCTACATTGCCTCAGTCCTATAAATGGTGCTCACCGGATACAGTAAATGCCGTCAGCCTAAGCCAAACCTTTTTCAGTTTCCGAAGCTCGTCATCTCTCCAACGCTCATCCTCCTCGACTCGCTATTAAAGCGCGATCGTCGGTCGATTAATGCGAGGCGTATGTCTTGGGCAATAAAACAAAGCTGCTGCTACCCGCGCTTGCGTCAGGCTGGCAACTTTTTGCCGGCACTGCTTTTACCGAAATTAGACCGGGAGGAAAAGAGCACGCATAAAAGCGGTCGGCGCCGCCGCAATCACGTTGCGCGCCGGACCGTAGTCCAGCTAGGCCGCAGCCCAACCAGGTGCTAACGAGTGTTAAGAGCTAGCGGCCGGCCGGCCGGGCCGGGCTCAGCCAACTGCTGCCGCTGCCGCCGCCGCCGCCACACGGCCCCGCGGAGCTCAGTCAATACTGGCAAAGGGAACGGCGTCGTTCATTGATCCAAACGGACTAGCCGCGGCCGACGTTATGTCTCGTATAGATCCACACGGCGGCCGGCCGTACTGCGTTCCACTTCTTACTTTATCATCATCCCGCTCCCCCCGCCGCCGCCTCCCCCTATGAAGGTAGACCGCTAGATGGCGGCTGAGGGGGACAACCTAGAACCGAACCTCCTGGTGGGGCAGGGTCAGCATGGGCATTATTTCGTGAAGAAGACCTTTGGCTTCAAGAGTTATTACTGTCACCATTGCTGCGACTCGCTCTGGGTCAGCACTGGATATACCTGCGAAGGTAACAAGCTTAACTATCTCTCCAAGCCTGAGCCCAAAAGTTGAGATTAGTCTGAGCCTGCCTGGCCTAAGATTTGTTCTGTGAATGGTGGTAGTGCCGAAAATCGATACTAAAAATAGTATCGCAACCGCGGCCTTAATTGGAAATTGGGTTAAGCCGCGGCCCCAACGTTTGATTAAACTCGCCTGTCGGCTGCTAAATGAACGGAATACGTCACTCTTTCTCTAGCTATGACGTCACGCTCGCTGGCCCTTGACCCTCACTGATAAAAAGCGTATGCCTGCTTTCAGTATGCAATTTCACATGCCACGAGCGATGCCTGAACACCGTCGCCTCATACTGTTCTGGGGTGGCCTTACAGCTGGTCAAGGTAAGCGCAAGGATATAGGGACACACTCTCACTTAACCCCTGCAATGATTTTTGGAGCTATTTTATCGAAAAACAAGCCAAAACACTTTGATTTCGGCACAAGATTGGAATTTGAAAATTTTGCCCTTCCAAATGCTTGTGATACAGTAACAGATTACTAAAGTTTACAGTACCGTTACAAGATCAATCATGTCTTATGATCGCGTTGAAAGGGACTAGCCGGAAGTTTGACCAAAAGGCCAAAATTTCCAAAATGCAACTGAAAATGACCGCTTCGCTTAACAACGAATTTTTGTAACTTTGTTAAATTTAAATTGTTAAAATAATCACAGAAAACTGACTTAAAAAGAAACTGCAGTCTGAAAAAATCGGAGCTATCCACATGTATGTAATTAAGGAACAGATTTTGCCACACAATCGATACCGATACTGCTTTGCAAGCTTGAAGTGATAGCCATAACATACAGTATAAATATTATTTGATTTTGTAATGGGACCGTAAAAAGTAACTGTATTAAATACAGTAGATAGAACCTCCATTATAGACACATCCTCCATATTTATCAGCAAAAACCCTCCATGAGTAGGACACCCCATATCCAAGACAATTTTGGGTATACAGGTTCCATTCAATATTTATATAATGAAGATTGAATTCAGACAAGGCCTAGCATTTCGGCTGAGGGGTGGTAAATTTTCAAATCCTGAGGGGGGTTGAGGGGATGGGAAGCCAAGAGGTCGCCGCACCGTTGGTGTAGTGGTTTAGGCCGCAAAGCCACTGTGCGCTCATCCACAAGTTTCTTGTCGCAAAGAGTTGGTGGTCGGCACAAAGCCCAACCCAGGCCACCGAAAGCTGGTGACAGCGAGTAGGTAAATGGGAACCGACTGGAGCTGCCTAAGCACCTAAAGCTACAATAGCAACCACACATGTGTCGGGACATACGGGAACGGGGACAGCTACACTGAGACCCGCCCAGACTCACACCGAGCATGTGTTTAGGCTAGTAGCGAAGGAAGGGCAGGATGTGGGGGTGCGCGATGGGCTACGGCCCCGCCCGGACAATCCAAAGTCCGTTTTTTTCTTAAATCAAGGTATATTTTAGCTAAAACACGTTCTGAACTCATTTACACCTAATCTATGCCAACTTTTATCATAATTTTCTATACAAAATTCATCCTAAAAATTGCTGAGAGGGTTAGCGTCTGGCTGTGCCTGCATGTAGGAAGAAACTGACCAAAATAAAAAAAGCGATAGATAATATCGTACTAAAACTGTTAATTATACTTCAGCATGTCTCTGAACTCTTCAAAATTTTACGACCCTTTTCAATAGTCCTGAGGTTACATCCATTCACTCTAGGTAAAAGGAAAACAGTACCAAAGAGCTTTTAGAATCCCGTTGCTCACACCTGGTCATCGCCTTCTGTAATCAGAGGCAAATTCTGTTGCGTCTGTCGAAAGCGAACCGACTCCAAGAACGACAGTCTCTCTATCGAGTGCGAAGGTAAGTGGAGTGTACAGCTAAGCATAACAAAGTTCGCACCGGAGGGCGCCGTTTCTAGTCTGCGAGTACTACGTACACATCGACTGTCAGGACTTGGCAGTGAGCGACTGTAGACAAGCAACGAATTTTGTGAGTTTCTTTCTTTCTTTCGTTCTTTCTCTCTCTTGTGCTGTGTGTGCAAGAGTCCCGAGACGCAGTGCTGGAGTAGCGGCTGGCGTCGCTCGATCGATCGTCATTCAGCACCGCCCAACTTGAATGAGTGGCGCGCCGGCCGCGCTGGGCTTTTAGTACGGCCTAAGCTCTCTGCCCTGCCCGTTCTGATTGGGTCGATACCCTCTCTCCCTCTCTCTCTCTCTCCATCACTCGCACCTGCAATTATAATCACTGCATTTTGCAAGCCAGCACTGAAATCTGATTTTAGCCTTTTTTTATATCAGTTGTTTAGTTGGGCAAAGTTATGAAGCGCAAGTTCATTATTTTTTATTTCCTATACACTGGGTGGGTAAGGGTAAATAGTCGTTGATTTGCATTGTGTTGCTTCAAGCTTTTTACAGGCTCTGCCACTTAAACTGCGATTTTTACCTGTGAGACCCTGAGTAGTTTTTGCCTAAATACGGATTTTTAGCGATTTCCCCCTGTTGTTCGTTCGTTCGTTCGTTCGTTCGTTCATTCGTTCGTTCGTTCGTTCGTTCGTTCATTCGTTCGTTCATTCGTTCGTTTGTTCATTTGTTCGTTCATTCGTTCATTCGTTTGTTCGTTCGTTCGTTTGTTCGTTCGTTCGTTCGTTCGTTCGTTCGTTCGTTCGTTCGTTCGTTCGTTCGTTCGTTCGTTCATTCATTCATTCATTCATTTGTTCGTTCGTTTGTTCGTTCGTTCGTTCGTTCGTTCGTTCGTTCGTTCGTTCATTCGTTCGTTCGTTCGTTCGTTCGTTCGTTCGTTCGTTCGTTCGTTCGTTCGTTCGTTCGTTCGTTCGTTCGTTCGTTCATTCATTCGTTCATTCGTTCGTTTGTTCGTTCGTTTGTTCGTTCGTTTGTTCATTCGTTCGTTCATTCGTTCGTTCGTTCGTTTGTTCGTTCATTCGACTGTTCATTCCTTCATTTGTTTGTTCATTCATTCGCTTTATTTGTTCTTTTCTGTTTCTTTCTTTCACCATCTGATACCTCATACATGTACCTGGGTTTTCGGCAGGGGAAAATTTTCTGATCCAAAATAGGGGTTCGGCACTGTGCCCAAAGGGGTTTGAAAGGAACTGTAGCGTAGTATGCAAATTTTAGGGTGCTCCAGTGCAACACCACCATTGGCGGGAGGGCAACCTGCCCGACCGGGCGGAATGCGCCGTGTGCAAGCGCTCCTGCGGCTCCAACAAAGTGTTGGCCGGCATGCGCTGTCAGTGGTGCAGTCTTACGGTAGTTTTGCTACTGTACTCTCGCTGGTTGTGTGAAGACTATTGATTGATTGATTGACAGGCGCACCCCTCCTGCTACCAGCAAATATCGCCCGAGTGTGACTTTGGGGCGTTGCGCAAAATCATGCTGCCTCCCAACTGCCTTAGCATTCCCAGAACCGAGCTACCAATGGAGATGCTACTCAATCTGAGACCCAAGCCTGACAAAGAAGGTAAAAGAATGAACTCGGCTCCGCTTTATGCAAATTTTGGTGCACTTTCGGTTCAGGATCTACGGGTAAGACGGTAGACCCCGATCAGCCTTCTGTCGGCAGTTCCGACGATGCCAAGGACAAGGACAAGGAGAAGGATGATTGTGAGTGGCTGATGGATTTATTTTCTCACTCAAAAAGAAAATGGTTATAGTAGCTGCTGTGCTGTGTTTGAAATGGTTTTGCATAGAGTGCGAACAATACCTGAGACCCCAATACCCAATACTTGCGTAGCTGAGCCAGAAATTGCATTTCAGTGAACAAGTACATACCAATGGTGTACACAAAGGATTTCTTTCACTGGGATTAAAATTTCGAAGAGGCCATTGTCCAACTAGGGCGAGAAATTTTGAAAAAATAGCCTTTAAGCTTTTACAAGCCGTTGTGGAAGGCAAAATAAGCAGAAATTAACAGTTTTAGTCCGTACATGTTCTACTGTTTTACAGTGTTTGTTATTTTCGGCGGATTTTTTCTCCGTACTCCACCGGATAGGGGTGTACCAGACCCGCACCCCCTGGGTGCAGTACTAATACATTGTACATTCTGTATCACTAAAATGACAAATTTCAATTGAATCACAAACGTTTAAGAACAGAGAAATTGCACTAATTACTAGTGTACTACTTAGAAAAGCGGACAGTATAAGACGTTCTTAACCTTTAGTTTACTAACAACGCAAAAAGGGCTTTCTATACCTAATCATCGGTCAATTTTTTCGATTTTTATAGGTCCTAATTAGTATTGGGTATTGGGATATAAAAACCAATACCAGTTCGCACTCTAATTTTCAAACGGAACAATTTTTCTCGCTAAAAAACAGAATGGTTTTCAGCTGCTGTGCTGTGTTTGAAATGGTTTTACAGTTGTTTCAGACGAGACGCTTCGCATTTACGATGGCAATAACTCGATGGGAACGAGCAGCTACCGAACTACGTCCGTTCCCAAAAATGTCACTTTGCAACAATTGAAGGCACGCCATCTCCTGTGACTATGCTAGCCCGATCTGCCTGCAATTTGTTTCAGGAATCGGCCTTGCGTGCATTCCATATTTTGGACCATCCCGACAGTTATTATCTGACCCAAACATTAACCGATGGTACGGACCAGCGCTATTTAGTCTCAATTACCGTGGAAACTTCGCACTATTATTTTGTTCGTGATTGCTTTTCGGGGCGCTATTATTATTCCAATGCTACATTGGCCATCTCAAGTATCCTCATTTTTCTAAAAATACAGGGTATTTTTGTCTTAAACACAGCAATCTTTATATGAGTTTTAGTCTGACTAAATGTTTGCAAGCTTAATCAAAGAAAATTGTCTCAAAGGGACAGTATTCTACATAGTAGTGCGCGTGGGAGCGCTATTATTAGAAGGGCGCTACTATTAGAGCGTGCGCTTTTATTAGAAGTCTTACGCTAATCTATTTCCATTTTAAGATATTACGGAGGAGGAGATTACCGAAGAAACCGCCCCTATAAGGATCCTTCGGAGGCCGGAAGGTCGTCGTGCCCAGATCTTTCTTAGGTACAGGGAAAGAGACCACGACAAGGCCTCTATAAAAGTCTACGGTAGCTGGCTAAGGTGGGCTCGTCTGATTGGTGGACGGCGCTGATTGGCCGGCCTTTCTTTCAGGATCCCGGTGACATTCTGCAGCTTAACTGTGACCAAAGAAACCGACGTCGCTGCTTGCGTTGCGGACTCGCTGGCCCGGTTCGGGCTCGACCCCAAAACGCACACGTCCTATAACCTGGTGGAGGTGTCGCTTGACAAAGGAGGTAGACCTCAATTGGGCCGCTAATCCGTTTTATGCAAATTTTTGCCGCCGGTTCTAGTTGTTGAGCGAGTGGTTGGGTGCAAAGAGAACATCCTGGAGCTTGTACAAAACCTGCGCAAGGTAAACTCAATGCTATTGTCAGTCGACTTGACCGCAGTGGCGTATCCAGGATTTCGGAAAGGGGGTGTAAACTTTTGAAAGTGTCTGGGCAGAGGCCAAACCAGGGTAAAAAAATTATCAAAATTTGCCTTCAAAAACGCGTTTAAAACACATTCCAGGCTCAAAACTAGCAGAAATTACAAGTTTAAGTAGTTTTAAAGTGGCCTGGTTGGGCTTCTGCCCGACGAGGGCGGAAAAATTTTGAAAATTTAGCCTTCAAAAACGCATTTAAAAGGCATTCTGAGCACAAAATAGACAGTTTTGGTACATAATTCATTAGTTTCGCTTATTTTTTGACTGACTTTCTCTTCTTACCTCCACCGCAAACGGGGTGTACCCACCCTACACCCCCTAGATACGCCACTGCTTGACCGCCCTTTCCTTGATTTAAGCTTAGGCTTACCCTTCAGGCATTACACTTAGACTTAGGCTTTAATTGACCCGTTCTTGGGCGAAAATTCCACCTGGAAGCTTTTAGGCAGGGCGTTTTTCAGAAATTCAGACGCTAAAATTGCTTCTAAAACAGCAGTTACTTGGTTTATCTCACACCTTAAGGTGGGTTCACATAGTCGGTCGGCGTCGGCAACGCGGCAACTCGGGAAATCGACCCCAATTTGAGTACACACATAAGCATGCAGCAGTTCACATAGTCTGTAGTGCGTCTGGAGCCGTTCCAGACGGCTAAAGACTTGCCGATGATTTGGCCAAATCCCAAATCGCCACGACGCGATTTACAACCTTTTATGGCCGCCAAGCGTTCCCGACCAATTAAACAGTGCGCTGAGCATGCGGCCGGTTCACACAGGCGCGGTCGGTCGGGGATGAACAGGTGCTAATCACACAGCGGCACTGCTGACCAGAACACTTGAGCAGCTGTAGATAAACCGTTTTAAGCAAAAAGCAGATAGTCACTGCACGCATATTACCTTTCTATGCACCGAAATCAAACTTTGGCTTTTCCATTCAGAAAAATTTCGCAAAGATGTCTCCGTACATAAATACACAACACTACCGCAGCTTTACGCCTGTGTTAAAGCTCATAGAACGGCCCATTCTGTCACCGGTACAGCGCAAATGACTCAAATGACTGTGCTCATTAGATTTTTGGACCGTCAAAATACCGTAATTGTCAGGTAGGCCGGCCGGTTCCAGATGCCGACAAGAGACTATGTGAATTGCGTTTTAACCCAGTTTTTCTCCACCGCTATACCGACGCTCGGCCCCGATATTTTGCCGATGGCGTTGCCGACGCCGACCGACTATGTGAACCCACCTTTACTAACAGGCAGAGATGGGCAAAGAGAGCAGGTTGAGGGGTGGTTGACCCCCCTAAGGCTCTGATCGAGCTCAGAATAGCTTATTTTAACCTATTTTAACGAAAAATAAGCCAAGAAATCGGACTTTTTGGCTTACCATCCCCTCACCCTCCCATCAGCTGTCGCCCCCCTCAGGATTTGAAAATTTACCAGCCTCTCTACCGAAATGAGCCATGTCTGCTATACGGCGGGATTCTATCGGAAGCCCTGTAAGTTTTCCTGAAAATCAAGTAACTACCGTAACGCGGTACCTGCTTCCGGCCCTTGGTGAAAAAGCTGCCGAAAATTTTGTACTCGGACAGTACCCCCCACATCGCAATTGCCGATATATATTTACGCTTGTGCGTGGTATTGGGCTCAGGTTTAGAATGAGGATTTAATTTAAGCATTAGTTCATCTTATATTCGAGCTTTAAACCTGTGGTTGCGCTCAAGTTAAACAAGTCAGCCACCCTACCAAAGCATACATGTAACAGGTCATCCGCCGATGGGGGGAGGGGGGGGGTTGGGGGGTCTGGCGCCGGCCGGGGGGGCGTCTGAGCCAAAATTTTGGGGGAGGGGGGGTGGGCACTAAAAAACGCTCAAAAATCGAGAAAAATCGCAATTTTTGGCCTAAAAATCGCCAAAAATCGCTAATTTGGGCTGAAATACAGCTAAAAAGTGCTGTTTTGCAGGCGATTTTGGCAATTTTTGTGTGTGAAAGTGTAAAAAATTGCAAAAATTTGCTCGAAAATTTACTTGCCAGAAAAATCGGAGGGGGGGTCGGTGAAATCGTCTCGGGGGGGGGGGGGTCCCCATCCGGGGGGGTCTGGCCTAAGTCGGGTGGGGGCAGACCCCCCAGACCCCCCTGTTACATGTATGTACCAAAGTGATATACTAATTGACGCAACTATGACGCATACCAGTCGGACGGTAAAATGACACTACAGTATCTATCTACTCAATAAATTCGTGTCGAAAACCGTAAACAAACAATTCAAATGAACAGGGCTTCCGATAGATTCCCGCCGTATAGCAGGTTTTAGCGATATTTGGCCCGGTATACCGATTTTAAGCCACTCTAGATCTCTACCACACATACATGGGCCGGAAAAATCCGGAGGGGGTATGGAGATAAATGGCCAAAAAACGCCTATTTTGCCTGAAATAAGCGAAAATTTGGGGGGGGGGCGAGGGGGGTATGGCCGGCCGAGGGGGGTATTGGCCGGCGAGGGGGAGGGGTATACCCCATGTATGCTACCACTGCCCCGATTATATGAAGAAGTGGTTGTAGGAGTCGTTGAGTCGGTATCAGTTGGTGCGATTCTACCTCCAAGAAAAGGAAGACCCCCATGGCAGCAGCGTCTCTGTATTCGTAGCCAACCTGTTGCCCAATCAGATACAGAGACAATACGAGAGAACGCTCCTCGGATTTCTCGGACTTGACGGTCAGTCCACAGCACCTATATCTGCGTCAGGGATGAAATGTATTCGAGGCTTTATTTATGGTCGCTTATTGACCATTGGTAGTTTACGCTATTCCATGGGTCAGAGCAGCCTACTGTTGCATGCGTATACGCATTACGCATATCATAACGAAGCTTTAACTTTTTTTTTTAAGTTGTGTTTGCTAATATTTAAAAAAGAGGCTAAGTTTTAAGAGGAAAGGAAACGTGCGACAAATCCTTGAATTTATAGTTTCTACATTTTCGTCACTTTTGTTGTATGCTCAGGACCAGTGTGGTGCATTTTGAAAATTTGAAACTAGGTAAAGTAATACTAGGTAAAGTTCTCAGCTAAGAAACTAGGTAAAGTAATACTAGGTAAAGCCCAGAAAAACTAGGTAATACTAGGTAAACCTAATACGCTCGAAATCAAGTCAAAATATTATTTTTGGTTCAATAGAACAATGATAAAGTGTGGAGTTAGAATCTACGAAATTTGACACATTTCAAGTAAATATTTGTATTTTATTGATCAAATAGGTCAGAAATTCATTCTCTGGACCACTGTAATTTTGGGAAAGCCGGAAATTTGAAGGTTTGCTGACTGAAAAAGCCACGTAAAACTGAAAATATCAAACTAGGTAAACTTGTTCTACCTAGAAGTACCTAGTTATGTGGATTTAAAACTAGGTAAAGTAAAACTAGGCAAAATAGAGTACCCAGCAACTAGGTAAAGTAAATCTAGGTACTTTTCCCGAATATTAACTAGGTAATACTAGGTATACCTAGTTACCTAGTTACCTAGATAAAAAGTGCACCACACTGCTCAGGACATTTGTTTGTGTTTCAACTGTGTGTTGATTATGGTTGAATGCTACTAGACTTCTTCAGCAAATGAACATTCCACCAAATTTTTGTAGGAAAGCGCATATCTCTTGCCTTCTGGAAAACATACGTATTGTTACACTATAGTGCAATTCTTTGAGGGCAGAAATTTATCATCAAGCCTCAAGTTTGTTTAAAAAAAGTTAAAAAAAACCTGGATTATAAAGTTGGATACCTAAACAGCATACTGTAGAGCCAAAAAAGCTGTTCAGTGAAATTTCTTATTGTTTCTGAGATTACGCATTACGCATACGCAATACACAAAATACGCCAAAAACAACATTGCATAATTGTTGCACGCCCCTAGGTACAATGTACAGTACGGGTACGATGCCGGCACCATTGGTGTGACCTGATCACTCAATCGTATGGGGCCTTATGACCCTACGATCAGACCTATGCGGTCCATTTCGCAACTCCCGATGTCATCAGCTCGGACGCTGTGCCCTTGTTTCACTGCAATGTACAATATCAGTTGAAAGTCTATTTAACCAGTATTGGTGCGATGGTGTGTAGCTATTTCTCTGACTGGTTTAGAGCGACCTTTCACCAAGATCGGGCCAATCTACTACGAGTATGGATCCCTGATACTGACCTTCGACGGGCCTAAGGCGGCAACAGCCGCCGTGCTCAAGCTGCAAAACGTGCTGTCCTACATGAGAGACGTACAAGTAAAGCCTGGCGAGAAACCTACCCAGGAGGAGGTCAGACTTCTGGTCTACTGCTTACCCAACATTGAGGTCAGTCCACTGAGCAATACTACTTGATTGAACTGCCATGCTTAATTTGTACTATGCTAGACAGTCCAATTGCCGGTGTTTTGCACCTATAAGAGCAGGTCTTATAACCGGAAAATGCCTGAATCTTGGGTCACATTTTTGCTTCAGTTATAAGAGCCCTATACTTTACTATTAAAACTCGATGTTCTGCATGAAAAGAATGAAATACACTGGTTTTGATCTTTGCAACAACTGACTGTATGTTTAAGTCTGAATAGCTCAGTTTTAAACAAGTTTTGAAAACTTAGAAGCTCCAATATGCTTACAGCAGCTATCTAATCCTATCAAATCAAGAATTTAACCAAGATTAAGCAGGTTTTAGTACGATTCTTGAACGACCTGAGTTCAAAAACTCCATATTCATTAGTTATCTTGTAAAAAATATACACGAAAACACACCATTCTGAGCTTAACTGGAAAATGCCCCTGACAGACCCTGCTTTCTGATCACCTGCTATAAGACCTGGGTCTTATAATCGGAAAAGAAACCCAGTTATAAGACCCGGGTCTTATAACCGGAGGTGTCTTATAGGTGGAAAACTCTGGAAAGGCAAACCAACCAAGTGTACTGTGTTTAGGCCAAGATGATCCCCCCAGGCACAGAGCCGTTAGTAGCCTTTGTGAATGTGGCTAGCGGCGGAGGTGAGGGGCAAGGTCAAGGCCAGGAATTGATGAGGGCTTTCAGAAAATTGCTTAACCCATTCCAAGTATTTGACATACTCAAAGGCGGTCCACTTGTAGGGTAAGTCTGATATGTGTTCTGACTTAATGTCATATATACAGAAAAAATGACCTCTCCACTTTGTCAGTGAAATCGATAGATTTCGCTCAATTTTATGGCTCGAAAACTAAGAATCACGCCAAATTGAATTCTTTTCGGTAATTCAAGAGTGCGGCTTTGAAACTTGCAGGAATGATTGGGCATGACATACTGAGTTGCCAGTCCAGTAGCTGAAAGGGCTGGGCAATTTCAAAAACATGGCTAAATGTGACTTTTCTTTGTAAAACCAGTAAAATGATGATTTTTGAAGATTTTTGATTTCCGAAAAATCACCATGGGAAAGGCTTCTATGATGTGGAATTGAGTTTAGACGTCAGGTTAATTCATTTGTCAAACTTTCTGCTAAAATCTGTATTGATTAACAACTGATTCAATGCTTTGATTCTAGAGGTGATGTGGGATTTCCGGTCGTGTTTTTGAAATTCCCCAATTTAGTGCCCTTTGAGCTACCCGACTGCTTGCTGTATGTAGTATGTTATGTTCAATGACAACAACAATCATTCCAACAAGTTTCAAAGCCATACTCTCTGAATTACCGAAAAATTGAATTTGCGTGGACCACTCTGATTCTTAGTTTTCGGGTCATAAAATCAGCATGAGCACGAATTTTTGCACCAAACTTGCACAATACCTAGCCAGTTGTCATTTTAATTTTTGCTGAAAATTTGAGCCAAATCGATACAGAACTAAGCGAGAACGAACTGTTTGAATGAACCGTAAAAATTGGAGAGGACATTTTTTGTGCACTACTGTACCGGGTTATCCGAAAATAAGCCTCCCCAAAAATAAGCCTACCAATAAGTTTATTTTTTATTTCAACATTTGTGCGTCTCTAGGGCGTAAAATGGCAGTTTTTGTATGTAAAATCCGTGAAAACAAGCAAAAAATGTTACAAAAACAAGGTAACTTGCGGCAAAACGCGTAACAGTGAATGCAAAATGCAATGCTGTTGACAAGATCACTATTCATTGACAAACATCATTGATCGATTGCATTTAGCTCAGTTCTATTGCATTTGACTGAAAAAGGTGGTAAAATAGGGTTTCCGTGAATAAGTCCATGGTTCCAATCAGGGTTGTATATTTTTCCGAAAAAAACCTCGGCCTGTTTTTTTCCAGTTTTTTTCCGGTTTTTTTCCGGTTTTTTTCCTAAATCGCGGAAAAAAACTACAGCCCAAGTTCTGAGTATCCTAGGCTGGTTTTATGATTCCTAACGCTTTCTAGCGCCTTCCTCAGTCTTGTTAGACCAGAAATACACGTGTTACATTGATATAAATCACGAAACAGGCATGAAACAGTGCCTGACAGGTTCCATAAACAACGCTATATGCAAATTTTCTTACAGCAGTTTGCATTTTTGTTTTTTTCATGCCAAATTTGGTCTTTTTTATTGTTTTTCTAACAGTTTTGAGTCAGTATGGCCTATTATACATAGCAAAAGTCCGTTTTTTAAACGAAAAATGACGTAAATTAGCTATTTTTAGCTTGAGTTTTTTTCCGCGATTTATGTTTTTTTCCGACCCTTAGGAAAAAAACCGGTTTTTTTCCGGAAAAAAACAGTTTTTTTCCGGTGTTTTTTTCCCACCTCACATCCCTGGTTCCAATGTGGACGGCCAAAAAAGCCAAAATCTAAAGCAAGCCCATGGGTTTATTTTAGTGATGTAAAATTATGGAATTTAAATTTCAATTCAATTACAATTAAATTATGGAATCAGTTTTTATTTTCAATTAAATTAAATTAATTGAAATTGTTTTCCATTATTTTCAATTACAATTATATTTTCAATTAAATTATGGATCTGCGGAAAATTTCAATTATGCTTTTTTTTCCAATTTTTTTAAAAATTGTCGTGTTTGTGCTGTTAAAACACAGTGACATACCTAGGACTTAATAAATGTCCGTGTAAAAGGTTGGAGCCACCTGGTAAGAAAATTTTAAAAAGGTACCGTTTAAAAACACATAAGATGGCTTTCTTGGATACAATTTACCATTAGTTAATCTCAATACCAGTACACAAACTATCTAAAGACTTTCAGCATTTTTGACCAACATCGCTTCCTGAAAAGGTGTAAACCTACTATACATAAATCCAAAAATCAGTGTTTTAACTTTTACGAACTACGAAATGAAAAGCAGAGCGTAAAATATTACAAAACAAAGTGAGGTCAGTTTGAAATAGGCGACAAAGCCTAAATAGGTTTTTGTTTGAAGCCATTAGCCGTCTATTGCTTCACGCATTTCCTTACATTCACTACAGAAAATAATTGAAAATATAATTGAAATTCCAGGCGAATTTCAATTAAATTGCAATTAAATTATGGCCCAACTTTTCAATTTTAATTAAATTAAATTAATTGAATTGAAATTAAAAACGGCCCAATTATGCGAATTTCAATTACAATTAAATTAACTTTTTACATCACTAGTTTATTTATGAAAAAACCCGGTATATGGTGATGGTACCAGATTTTACCTTACTTGGGTACTTGCTAACACTACCATACCCACGTTCAGGTACCATTACCACAGACGCCATTAAGTGCGTGTGATACAGATCTTCAAGTGTTATTCTGCTTTCAGTTTATTTGTTTTTCGCAATGTACCCAAGTACCGTATCCTCGCGTGTGGAGGAGACGGTACAGTGGGCTGGGTGCTCAACTGCCTGGACAACACCAAACAGGAAGCAGCCTGTTTCCTGCCCCCTTGCGGCATTATTCCCTGTGGAACTGGAAACGACCTGAGCAGGGTGCTGCGTTGGGGCCATGGCTTTCAAGGTGTCCAGGTGGACAATCCCCTTGACATTCTCAAAGATGTCACCGAGGCTGAGGAGGTTCAGCTCGACAGGTATGGTTGCACCTTATAGGTTAATCAAATTATACATATATGGACTTTAACCCCCGGAGAGCTCAGCTTTCTAGCACAGCCGATTGAAGTCTGGATGATTTTTACTTTCAGTGAAGGTGAAAAATCGGAATTTTCAAAAATGAAGGTGTTATCCACTGTGTAGAAAGCAGGGTTACGTATGGGAACTAGCGGGGTCGTGGATTACAAAGGATTCGTGTCGTGTTCAAAGCAGGGATGCCCACCATACCAAATCATCTTTGAATTTAGTACTAGTCCCATACCAAACCAAATTCAAAACAGCTCCTTCTATACTATACCATACGATATCAAAATCAAACGCCTTTACCAGATAATTTTAGTACTATAATTATGATTTTGGTAAGGCCTTTTCATTTTAGTACTAGCTTGCCGCCTATATTTATAACACTTTTCAAATGCGTCAAAATATATCCCAATCCTTTCTGCATGTTTTGATTCTAAAAAAAAGTCAAGAAAGGTGGATTGAGCATAATTTCCAAAGGCTTCTATGACATTATCACAGCAAACTACCACTACTGTACCAAATTCACACCAAAATCATACCAACCAAATTCAAACTGAATTAGCTAGTACTATACCATACCACATCGAATCGAATCGCCAAGTTTATACTTATACCAATATACCATATCAAATTCAAAGTTTGAATTTGGTAGGTTCAAAGTCAACGTCTGGAAATTCGTGTTAGTTCATTTAGGATAGGGCATAACTGAGCTAGAGAAAGCTAGGACTTGGCCAAAACAGACTTTTACAAAAACGCCAGGCGAACGTTTTTATAGC
Organism: Sabatieria punctata; assembly: GCA_030248155.1. NCBI lineage: Eukaryota > Metazoa > Nematoda > Chromadorea > Araeolaimida > Comesomatidae > Sabatieria > Sabatieria punctata. The sequence continues at coordinate 116,364 of JASANB010006229.1, forward strand.
CACCATTGTAGTTGAACCGTTTGCTGGTTTTAGGTGGACAGTAGTATTCCATGAAGATGAGCGTTCCCGTCCGAGGATCACTCCAGCTAGTCTGGATGTTGGTACAAATGTCGGTGTGATGGAAAATCCAACTGATCAGACAGAACTGGTCACAATGAACAACTACTTCAGTGTCGGCATTGATGCTGGTGTTTGCCTCGACTTTCATAATAAGGTCAGTCTGACCACACTGCCATGACTGACAACACACCAGACCTCACCACCCCATGGCACTACATGAATCATGACACAACAACACACCAGACGACACTACACCATGACAGGACACCATGCAACACACCTTATAATACAATGACACAAGTCATGACTCATACCACACCATGATATAATGCAACACGTCATACTCCTTCACAGAAGAACATGAGTCACAACACAACACATAATACCACACCACATCATGACTGGACACCACACAACACATCAAGGACACCTTGACGAGACCCACACCACACCATACCATGACACATGAGCCATGACTCACCATGCCACACCACAATATAACAACACACCACACACCTCCATAGCACAACACGAGTCGCAACAGAACAAACCACACCACATCATGACTGGACACCACACCACACACCAAGCACACCTTGACGAGACCCACACAAGACATTACAACATCCCCACTGCACTGCACCATGACACATGAGCCATGACTCACCATGCCACACCACAATATAACAACACACCACACACCTCCATAGCACAACACGAGTCGCAACAGAACAAACCACACCACATCATGACTGGACACCACACCACACCACACACCAAGCACATCTTGACTCGAGACCCACACAACACAAACACATCACATGCCCACCGCACTGCACCATGACACATATGACCCACCATACCACACCATGATATAACATCGTACATGTAACAGATTATCTGGCGAATGGGGACTGGTTTCAGTGTGGCACCGGCCAGGGCGAGCGGGGGTGGGGTCTCACCCAAAACCTAGGGAAGACGGTTGGGTACTAATGAAGCTAAAAAATCGCAAGAAATCGCAATTGTGGGCTAAAAATTGTCAAAAATCGCTAATTCGGGCTCAAATACTGTGAAAAGTGCTGTTTTGCAGACAGTGTTAGCAATTTGTGTTTCTGGAATTCTAAAACATCGCAAAAATTTGGTCAAAAATTACTTGCCAGAAAAATCGGAGGGGGTCGGGAAAATCGTCTTGGAGGGTGGGGTGGTTGATGTGCGATCCAGGGGTCTGGCCTAAGACAGGTAGGGGCAGACCTCAGACCTCTTATTACATGTATATACTGTACGTATAACCCACCCATCCTCACCATGAGACAACATTAGTCACAACACAACACAACAAAGTAGACTCCACACAACAGCATGACACCACAGAAGACAAGACTAGAACCAGTGTGTGTTGCAGCGCGCAGCCAATCCTAGCGTGTTCACCAGTTCAAATCGCAACAAATTTGAATACATGACTATTGGTATCAAAAACTGGTTGCAACCGGGTGATCTAATAAAGAAGTGCGAAGAACTGCACAAGTATATGCAGCTGGACATAGAAGGACAACGCGTCGACATTCCGCCCAACATTCAAGGCCTCATCATTCTCAATATATCCAGGTTTCTGCTCCGGCACTTTTCTTTATCTACCACCAACCTTTTGTTTGCAGTTTTGCTGGTGGTCGTGACCCCTGGGGCCGGTCTCGTGAGGAACCCAACTTCACCCGACCCAGCTTTCACGATGGAAAACTGGAGGTGGTTGGTGTGACTGGTATTAGACATTTGGGTATGATCGGCTCACATGTGCAGAGTGGAGTACGCATAGCCCAGGGAAAATCAGTAAGTGAACTAAGTAAACTGCTAAATCAGTTCTGCAGGCAGGCATCAGGAGTTGAGTGGGCAGAGCTAAAAATGCTTGTATAGCTTGTCTGTCTGTCTGTCTGTCTGTCTGTCTGTCTGTCTGTCTGTCTGTCTGTCTGTCTGTCTGTCTGTCTGTCTGTCTGTCTGTCCGTCCATCTGTCCGTCCATCCGTCCGTCCGTCTGTCCATCCATCCATCCGTCCGTCCGTCCGTCTGTCTGTCCGTCCGTCCATCCGTCCATCCGTCCGTCCGTCCATCTGTCTGTCTGTCTGTCCGTCCGTCCGTCCGTCCGTCCATCCGTCTGACCGACCGACGGACCGACCGACCGACCGACCGACCGACCGACCGACCGACCGACCGACCGACCGACCGACCGACCGACCGACCGACCGACCGACCGACCGACCGACCGACCGACCGACCGACCGACCGACCGACCGACCGACCGACTGACCAACCGACCGACCGACCGACCGACTGTTCATCCAGCCATCTGTCTGTCTGCCTTTGCGCCCACTTTATTCCTCAAGGCCTGCTAGATAGTGATGTAAAAAAATATCTGTTATTGTTCTTACATTTCAGATACGCATAGTGACTAACGAAACGTTACCGGTACAGGTAGATGGAGAGCCAAAAGCCAGGAAACCTGGAACCATAACTATTTTGCACTCAGCACTTAAGGTAAGTCTGTAACCACCTCTGCCTGTGTAAAGCTTGTAGTGCGCTTGGTTGGAGCCTAAATACTAATCTGCGCAACTCTGGCCCTTTAGCATGGCTTGGCCTATTCCCGCATGTGTGGCTTGCTTACGCGCATGATCCTAAAACACCCAAAATACATGTGCATGATTTGTTGATTTTTATTTTCACTTTACTGTGGCTTTCTCAAAATTGTCCTCATTGAGACTGTTTTGTGAAAGCGACGGGCCGCAGTCACTTCTTCAAGACTGCCAGTCGAATTTTAGATCTGCACCTCCTTTTGTTGTTTGGTGTGTTAGCAGATTGTAAAGTGGAAGATTTTGGGTCGAGCTGTGCAGTTGTTAGTTCGACAATGCACGTTGGTCCCGAATTCCTCCACTCTCACAGTATTAACGTTGTGTTATCCCGGGTTTTCTAGCAAACCTTTTATATCGTACATCTGTGTTTTCACTTGTATGCAGAAATGCCGGCTGCTAACATTAACATTTGCATTTATTATTGGTTTTAACTCTTGTAACATTTTAGAGGGGTTAGAGTTACGAATAAAATTTGCACTAATAAAATTTGTTTTTATCATCTAATCAACCATTCTGATATCAAAAATAATCAAGAAAGTAGAATTTCCTGGCACTAGGCATTACTGCTTGTTCGTAGATATTTGCAGTGTTTGATGTGTTTCTTTGTTGGTTTGTTTGTCTGTTTGTTGTTTATTTTGTTGAACGTTTCTATATGGCGTTATTGTTGGTTTCCTTAACCCTAATGCACACTGCAGCCACGAATCATTTGTACAACCCGAGTCAGTCCGTTGTCTCTGTGTCTGTGTGTGTGTGTGTGTTTGATTTACTACCTATTGTCTGGCCGAGCCAAGCCGGGCTCGAAGAACCTATTTCCACACCAGTTCACACTGCCCGGCAAAAGTTGAACTAGTTTTGCCTATTGAGAGGTGCAGTGCGTACCGGTGTCTAGACATACGGGTGTTGCTTGGGCATGAGATGGCTGTTACTGGGGTGCTGTGGCGTTGGAGCGTTCTCTACTGGACGCACTGACGCGCAGAGAGTAATGGATGTCGTAAAACGCATGTGTGTTGTGAGTGACACTAGGGCTCCAACTAACCAGGCGGACAGGCCAGTGTTTGTATGGATGTAGTCTTGCTCTGTCTGCAGGCCAACATGCTGAAGAAGGTTCGTTCGAGCAAATCCCAGAACCGTCGCAATACGGCGCCACCGACCCCCAGCTCCCAGCGCGCCACTCACTCAGACAGCGCCGCTAATCCCCCAAACGTGGCACCCTCTCTGGAACCCCCCTCTCAGAGTCAGCTCGGTCACGGACGCTCGGCTCCGGAGGACCTCAGCTCCTCCGCAGATGACGGAGACACTTTCCTCTGACAAACGCGTGTAGGCACTCTCTCTCTTGCCATCTTGATCTGTCTGTGCGGCGTAGATTAGTGTTTGTGAAGTAGAAGAGAATAGTGTTGTTTGAGAGGGGTCTTCCTACACCTTCGAACTAGACCACACTCACCTGCACTAACTACTCTACTCTCTCTTTGTTCGAGAACAACATAAGTCGTATATGTTTTTCGGTACTTACTATGTAAGGGAGGCGTTCGTAGCTAAACAGTTGGTGTCTTGTCTTGTAGTAGTATGTGCTATTGTTGGGTGTTCTTGGTCGCGTACGGTAGTTTCTTTCTGAACGGTTTCTCACCATACATGCATACATGGGCCCACCCCCCAACTTGGGCTCGACCCCACCCACCAAAATTGCCGCGACCCCCCCCCCCCCAAACCGGCAGGCCCACCTCCAAATTTTCGGATTTTGACTACCCCCAACCCATTTTTCCGGCCCATGTATGCATACATGTCCAGGAATTGCTGACTGTCGTATGTGACTGTTTTGACGCCTACACTTCTACAGTAATAGAGTTTTAGCTTACTACATTCCGCGATTAGAAAGATATATGATAAGTTTTGTATGAACATAAACAGTTAGCTGCTGGCTCGCGCACGGTGTATAGCGTTACCTGTATATTCACGCCGTCTTAACTGTATTTGGTGATTGTGATGTTTGTGTGGTGATTTTTCGGTGGGAGTCGTATTTCTCAGTGTCTCATTTCACTCATCAGTTTTATTGTCTTTTCTTGTGATTTTGGCGCGATCGTTTGTATTTTTCCTTTCAATGTAAACTTTTACACAGCTTAAAGACATGTCACACCAACCAACAACAGGCTTACCTCGCATGCATTCACCTTTACTCTCCTTCTTCGCTTGCCTATTTAAAAAAAAACAAGCAAGGACCGTAAATTCTACTCGGACCGGCTTTTACAATTGACGGCGCAAAAGATTGTAATTTACGGTCCAGTTTAAAAACAGGCGCCAATCAAACTGGACCAGTTTCTAGGCGGCAATGCTGCGTAAAGTGTCGGGAAAACGCCTTCGCAAGTGGCGCACCATGCCACAGCGAAACAGCAAGCGCAAGGGCTTCGGCAAACTGTTCCGCGTTCGACGGCCCAAGTCCCTAACTCGCCTAGACCAGGCTGGAGTGAACCCTGATGACGTCAGCGACCCCGGACCCCTGTCAGCGGCCGACGCCAGCGATGATGATGACGACACAGATTCGGATCAGGAAATATTTCTCTAACAGATGAGAAGAAAAAGAAGAATTCTCTATTCACCATCGCCTTTCTAAACCGGCATTTTGTCTTTGCCTATGCCTAAACTAAACCGCAGTTGTCTGATTATATGCTTCGGCAGCAGATTTTTGAGTCCGATTCCGTTTCTGTTCGGTGCATTTCGTTCAGTTCTTGTCAGTGGCCTAAATTGTGTGCTGTATGTACGTACATAGCCTGTGAGTTATAGTATTTGTACTGTATTGTGCTAGACTTTGAGTAGTCGAGGCTAAATACTCTACCAATATGGAGTACCCACGAGGTTAAAATTAATCTTCAAAAACGCATAACTTAACAGTTTTGCTGCGTAACAGTCAGGGATGCATATTTTTCCGAAAAAACCTTGGCCTGTTTTTTTTTCGATTTTTCCAAAATCGCGGAAAAAACTCCAGCTCAAGTTCTGAGTACCCTAGCCTGGTTTTATGATTCCTAGCGCTTTCTAGCGCCTTCCTGAGTCTTTTCAGAACAGAAATACACGTCTTACATAGATATAAATCACGAAACAGGCATTAAACAGTCTCTGACAGGCTCCATCAATGAACGTTTTGTGCAATTTTCTTGCAGCAGTTTGCGTTTTTGTTTTTGATTGCCAAATTCTGCTGTTTTTCTAACAGTTTTGATTCAGTCTGGCCTATTATACAGTTGTACATCGCAAAAGTTCATTTTTAAACTGAAAATGACATAAATTAGCTATTTTTAGCTTGAGTTCCTTTCACGATTTATGTTTTTCCGACCCTTGGGAAAATACGTTTTTTCAACAGAAAAGACCAAATTTAACTGGATAAAAACTGAAAAACAGGCCGAGGTTTTTTCAGAAAACATCTATCTCTGGTTGTACTGTAGCTTTTAGAAATTTTGGATACCCTCCTTGGTCGACCCGTCCTGGACCCCCACCCGACACTGCACCCCTTTCACCTTTTCCCCCACTCGGATCTGTTATGTTTGGGATGAGTGTTGCCAGTATACACCTTCACCTCTCAACTATACACTTAGAGTGCAGTAACACTAACTAGAGAGACGCCTCGCGCAAAGTCGGGCCTTTGTTGGCGCGTAGAATTTTGCTAGTTGTAAAATGTGCAAAGTCGCCTTTTGTGTGGTTATGACAAACGGTTATGTTTTTCGGTGGATTTTTATATTATCTGACTCATCCTGTTTCTGTTTTCAGAGCTAAACTAACCGAATATTTATGGTCAATTTGTAAGGTTTTTAGTGAAACTCTGCTAAAAGTGAAAAAATCTGCTGGACCCATGCCGTGCGTATTGGAATATAGAAAATCGTACGTGAATATTTTGGTCTCACTTATATTTTGACAAGTTTGAGATTATTATTATTATTATTATTGCTGTTGTTGTTTTCTTGATAAGTGAGAGTAGTTTGAATCAAACGCCAGTCATTGTTTTCTTCTCCGACTTTTCGAACAATAAACAAAGATTGAAGACAAAACAAAACTGTCTCAGACCGCTTCAAACTCTAGTCCGTTGACAAAATACTTCACCCTTGCAACTTCGCTAGGTCGAACTTTTTCGGCGTTCTTCTTTCTGTCCTCCAAAAACCAGAAATAGTGCCATAGAACTACAGTTAACAGGAGCGTATTACCTACTCCAAGTAAGAACACTAAAACGCGCAAGAAAGCCATGTTAAGCGCGAACTTCAAAACGATTCTAAGGATCTGTTCAGTAATGGCAAGTGATAATATGGAGATAACCAAAGTATAGCAATTCTGAGTGACCAAAACAGGGTACAATAACCAAATTGGAACCGATTGGTGCTGAGAACAAGTTACCACAAGCATACACATGAGCAAGGTAATTGTAAGCAAAGTTGAAAGTACCAGCAAAACCGGTCCTGAGGTGATAGTTGAGTCAAAGCCAAACATCCCATTCAAAAGTCCGTAGTCGTAGACAATAGGGTTAGCGACGAAAACCAATTGACTAGAATTTTTTCTAAGTTCCAATTCTAACCAGACCCGCTGACCAAAGTGTAGACAGAGCGAGAAAAATTCGGGCAGCACCAAAATTCGCACCAAGTAGTGGTTTTTGATTTTTCTAGTCAGAATCATAGTGCATTCGTCGGCGATGGACAGAATTTTCATCCTCCTTCCTCTGCGCAGGCCAGAAATCGGATAGTTCTCGGTAATGATTTGTTTATTGGATTCTGTTTGCCCCGTAATTGTGAGGCACGTGAAGCTGTCTAGTGGACGCACAAGATGATAAGCTAGGCAGAGCTCATTAAGTGCACCTGAATTGTCAGCTCGAACTAATAGCTTCATTGCTTTTCAATAGCAAGCTAGATGCACGCACACAAAAACCGCTAATGTATGTATTCTAGGTGCAAAGGGCAACACACACGTGAGATCTTAACTTAGAAACACGTGCGCACTACTACTGTTATATTACTAATGGATTTTAATTTAACTATTTACCAAGTTTACTACAAATTTCGCCCTTCAAAATTTATCAAGAAACGAAGTTTGCCAGAGTTGTAGAGTAAAATATATGAAATTCGACTCACAAAAGTGCACCCACACATCTTTTATAGCACAATTGATCAAGATTTCCACTGGAAATCACCAAAAAACTATTCTGAGAGAGAGTTTTTAGCCGCTTTTTTGCAAGCGTGTAATCCACACTTTGAATAGTTTCAGCGAACCAAAAATGCGGTTGTTCCATTTTATTTCACAGTACGGTCGAAAAAATTAGCGAAAATAAAACGGAAATTTTTATTTCAGTTAGCACAGTGTACATATAATTTGCCAGATTCGTCTTAAATCTGCCCTGAAGTTTACTAACTGCAACTAATACCACCTTTATCAATGCGTGTAGGTAATTAACTCTTTGTTTTTGCTTATATTTATTAAGGCCCTTTCCCCCACTGCGTAAATTATATATACATGTTGACGTTTTCAAAACACCATGTTCAAAGTAATTCTTGAATTCAAGCGGGAACATATTTTATGTACCCGGCGGACCAAGCAGAAAACGCATATAGATTTTGATTAATAAAAACTATATTCGTTTATGAACTATTTCTGGATTGGGAGAACAGCCATATTCTGTCTTCCACTGATTTAGAGAGATCTGTAGTTTATTAAAAAGCGGTTACGCAAACCGGATACTGTATTGGCCGTGATTCAGAATGGCAGAAAGTTTCTGACTTCCGATTGTTTAGCAGAATTTAGTGAAACAGTAGTAAAATTCCCATTTTACTATTAACGGCCTTTGGTTGTTTTATTTTATTTATACTTTTACTATAGGCTGTTAATTTTGCCTTTTACTACTATTTTGCTACTAGTAAAACACCACTAGTTCTACTAATCTTTGTTTTACTGCACTACAGCAAAATAACAGTCAGAGAGTGAGAGTGAGAGTGAGAGTGAGAGTGAGAGTGAGAGTGAGAGTGAGAGTGAGAGTGAGAGTGAGAGCGAGAGCGAGAGCGAGAGCGAGAGCGAGAGCGAGAGCGAGAGCGAGAGCGAGAGTGAGAGCGAGAGCGAGAGTGAGAGTGAGAGTGAGAGTGAGAGTGAGAGTGAGAGTGAGAGCGAGAGCGAGAGCGAGAGTGGGCGTGAGAGTGAGAGTGAGAGTGAGAGTGAGAGTGAGAGTGAGAGTGAGAGTGAGAGTGAGAGTGAGAGTGAGAGTGAGAGTGAGAGTGAGAGTGAGAGTGAGAGTGAGAGTGAGAGTGAGAGTGAGAGCGAGAGCGAGAGCGAGAGAGAGTGAGAGTGTGAGAAAGAGAGAGAGAGTGAGAGTGAGTGTGAGAGTGAGTGGGAGAGAGAGAGCGAGAGCGAGAGTGGGCGTGAGAGTGAGAGTGAGAGTGAGAGTGAGAGTGAGAGTGAGAGTGAGAGCGAGAGCGAGAGCGAGAGCGAGAGTGAGAGTGAGAGTGAGAGTGAGAGTGAGAGTGAGAGTGAGAGTGAGAGTGAGTGAGTGAGAGTGAGAGAGTGAGTGTGAGAGTGCGAGTGAGAGTGAGAGTGAGAGCGAGAGCGAGAGCGAGAGCGAGAGTGAGAGTGAGAGTGAGAGCGAGAGTGAGAGTGAGAGTGAGAGTGAGAGCGAGAGCGAGAGCGAGAGCGAGAGTGGGCGTGAGAGTGAGAGTGAGAGTGAGAGTGAGAGTGAGAGTGAGAGTGAGAGTGAGAGCGAGAGCGAGAGCGAGAGTGGGCGTGAGAGTGATAGTGAGAGCGAGAGCGAGAGTGAGAGTGAGAGCGAGAGCGAGAGTGGGCGTGAGAGTGATAGTGAGAGCGAGAGTGAGAGTGAGAGTTAGTTAGAGTGAGAGTGAGAGTGAGAGTGAGAGTGAGAGTGAGAGTGAGAGTGAGAGTGAGAGCGAGAGCCAGAGTCTAGGCTTAGTGCGACATAATTCTGACCTTTAGGTTCTTATAAAATTTTAAACTTTGTTCCTAGCCATTCAGTTCGGTGGTCATTCAGTAGCTGACATTTTGTCTGTGTAGCAAACGTGCATCAGACGAACACAAGCAAACAGGAAATTCATTTGATATGGAAGATACAAGATAATGTACTGTTGCGCAAATAAATACTGTGTACACCATTCATCACCCGAAGGAAAGCACTGGTTTAAGATAGAGAGCAAAAAGGCTGTTATAACAAAATATACTGGAAACCAATCTGCACAAAGCCAGGTTCCTCAGCTTTTGGCGGGAAAAACGTTCTTGTCAAATTGACCCATCATATTTCCAGCCGGGTCGTAATTGGCAACCACGTAGACCTCACCGCGGCGACCTTCGGCCATGCCAACGCCTAGTCGCTCACTCCCTTTCCAGACGACTTGAGTGAAATGTCCTGGAAAGGAACGTTGGATGAATACCGACCGACTGACCGACCGACCGACCGACCGACCGACCGACCGACCGACCGACCGACCGACCGACCGACCGACCGACCGACCGACCGACCGACCGACCGACCGACCGACCGACCGACCGACCGACCGACCGACCGACCGACCGACCGACCGACCGACCGACCGACCGACCGACCGACCGACCGACCGACCGACCGACCGACCGACCGACCGACCGACCGACCGACCGACCGACCGACCGACCGACCGACCGACCGATTAACATCAAAATATAACAGAATTACTCTCACCAGTCCCGGATCCAAATCCCGGACTTCTGAAGTTGTACTTTTTAATTTCGCTGTACCAACTATCCACTGCACTCTGAGCTAAAAAGAACAAAACACATCTTACAAATCGGCAGAATAAAAGTCAGCAGAAAAGCAATACCGTCACTGCCTTGGTTATAAGCGTAGTAAATATTCTCTCCCAGTCTAGTGTTGCGTCTGTGGCCAAACTGGCCGGTACTCGCCATATGCTCGGCCCACTCTTGTGCGGTTTTGTTCAAATCTTTGTCCAATTTTAGCGCCGGCACGCCGTGTTTCTGGCGATAGGCGTTATGGGCGGCAAGAGACTAGAAAATTTACAACACTATCAATTGTAACACAGCAAATTCGAACAAACTTTCACCAACATCTTTCCGATAGTCTTCCAGAGACTTTGGTCCAGCTTTGGCAGAATCTCCGGCCGGACTAATTGGTCTAGCTTCTGACTGACCGGCTCCGAGTGAACGTTTGTTGAACCAATCATCATCATCGAAATTTCTTAGGCCCATTGACTTGAACTTTGACTCAAATTCATCGTCGTCCTGGGTGGTGGTTATGGTGCGTTGTTCTTGTCCGTCTTTCACTTCCACTTCTTCCTTTAGAATAGAACTTTCTTCAAATTTAGTTTAAAAAATTGTTAGCTATTGAGAGTTCGCGTATTTTTTCTACTCCAATTGGCACTGTGACTTAATTTTGAGTTGTAATATCAAATTTCCAGTCCGCCCAGGTGACATTTTGCGCCGGACGGCCCGCCCGGCCCGTTCCGGGAGAGCTAAAATCGCCGAAAAATCTTGCAAAATCACTTGTCCAACTACGTACAGTACAGTACGTACAAAAGAAACATTTCTAACGACGCAAAGTATCTAAACATAAAACAGATTTAAAGAAAAGCTTGTTTCGGCTAAAGTACAACCTAGATTTAAAAAAATAGCCCAGTCCATCCCGGGCAGACTCCAACCGGAACAACCCAGCCAAAATTCACTGTCAGACGGCCTGTGCAGGGCTGTAATGATGACCAGAATAGAATGCGTTTTTGAAAGTTATTCCGAAATTTTCTCGCCCTTGTTGGTCAGAATCCCAACCAACCCTCCTCATACTACTAACTGTTAATTTTAAGCTAAGAAAGAATGTCTTTCAACCACGTTTTGAAGCCCAATTTCTCAAAATTCCCCACGAGACAAAAGTGACGAACCCGCTAACCGATGACGTCATTTTGCACAGCCCCTATTTCCTTCTAAATCTAAAACAAATTCTTACCGTTTTCGTTACCGTATGCATTTTCCCGTCGGGACCCATCGTACGCACAGTTCTAGTCACAGTTCTCCTTGAGGTTGCCATCACAAAGCTAAAAGGCAGAAAGCTTAGTATGTAGCTCCTACAAGCACCAAAAAAGGCCTCTCGGCCTAGCCTAGCCAGCGCTACAACAGCTAATAGTGGCAGAGACGGCAAAAAGCGCCTGGCAGCGAGTAGCTATACAATAATTCAGACACATGCTGCCGCTAAAAACAGGTGCTTGGGGCATAAAAACCTATTGACTTACATGCACACACACGTAGCAGTTCCGCTAGATAGCCAGGTATGACGATAAAACTAGTAAATTGGCACGCAGCTCTGACGCCATATAAAGGCAAACCGCCTACACGCTTACAAATAACGTTTTTTATTTGTTTAATGAGCGCGACGGAGTTTGAGTTGCATGACTCGCGCGTTTGTACAGGGCCTACACACCAAATTTTACAACTATACTAGGCAAAGCTAAAGCGGGCGATAAATGCAAGGAGCGCTCTTCGCTAAAAAATCGATACGCGCAAGTGGCAAAATTCTCATTGACCAAATGAGTTTCTCTATCCTCCGACTGCCGTATTTGTTTGTTCAGTGCCCGCTCCGTTAGTTAAAGCATCGATTAGTGCGGTTTATACAATACTAAACAGTGGGTTTGATCACATTTTCATCGAATTGACCAATCACGTTGCCCGGCGGATCGTAATTGGCCACAACATACAGTACACCCGGCTGCGGCTGTGACACGCCCACTCCCAGTCGGTTGCTGTGCCGCCAGACCAGCTGTGTAAAGTGACCTGAAATTTGCATAGAGCGGTGCATCGCCTATTAACTTGTTTTCTCTCTCACCTGTGCCTTTCTTAAACCCCGGTTTCTTGAAATTGTACTTCTCTATTTCGTTGTACCAGCTAATCACTGCGTCGGCTCCTGGAAAAAAAGTTATAATAAAAACTTGATACCGCTGCGGCGCTTGTGAAAAAATATAATAATTGGCAAATTAACCCTTCGAGCCAAGCCAACACTAACTTACGCTTTAAAAATAGGTTGGTGTTCGGCTGTGAAATTCAGGCACAAATGAAAGAACATAAAACGTAAGGCCGACACTGAATTGTTTCGTGCTTTTAACAGCTGCTACAGTAAAACTTCTAGCAATAGCGCTTTGCAATTATTTTTGGTGCTTGCTTTGGGGGGGGCGCTATTATTGGAAGCTTTACAGTAAACGGCTAAACGTACACTATAGCTACCGTATTTTCTCGATTTTTCAAGTTTCTTTTAGATGGACGTCTATTCTAGACTGACTTGTATTTTTTCAAGTTCTATAGGAAACATTTTCTGTGTAAATTCTATGACCCATCGTGCTTATAAAGTGTTTTTGTAAGAACTACATTTCAATTCTTACAGTACACACTCTTGAGCGAGCGTACTTCGAGAGCAACTAAGGCTTAACTAAGACAGTCAGGCACTAACACCATATATGGTACCGACACCATATATGGTACCGGTACTTAAGGTAGTGGCACCATATATGGTACCGCATATAGGGTACCCCAACATTCGGCCACCGTGGTGGTACCATATATGGTGACGGTACCATATAAGGGGCCGGTCCATACATGGTACTATGTACTCTGTTCAAATTTAGTACCATATATGGTACCGGCACTATACGTATATGGTGTCGGTACCATAAACGGCGTTAAGTGTCTGACTGTAAGATGGCAGTTTCTCACCTTTTACCTCAAGACTCATTATAATGATTTTGGTTTTGTCTCAAATAGTATCCTATGGTTTTCTATTTGAGACTGCGCTTTTATACTTCCAAACTTGCTTGAGGGGGGCTCCTACTTCAGACAATACGGTATACTGCATCAGTATTAACTTCGCACCATTATAGCCGCGATTCACTGAGTAGTACAGATTTTCACCATACGAATTCTGAGTTCGATGTTCAAATTTTTCCTCCTCGGCCAGTCGATCGGCCCATTCTTGAGCGAATCTACTCAGTTCAGCGTCTAAGCTTAGCGGCTCGGCGCCGTGTTTGCGTCGGTAGTGATTATGCGAGTCCACAACCTGAACATCAAACCAACTACACTATGGTAAAACTGGCAGTCGAGCCCACCTGCTGCACAAATGAGTTCAGGTCGAGGTGGCTGGAAAAGTCTGTGCGAGTTACACTTGAGTCGGGGGTTTTGTAGTGCTGCTGGTCTGCATCAAAGGAGGACTCTGACGATTTTGGCACGCTGCAAAAGAGCATCCTAATATAAGCTAACCAATCTTTGTTGTCAGTTTCATGCATAACTTGGAAACGTACAAACAATATGTAGTCAGACATGTGAAAAGGAACTGTGTGGTTGCCCCCCAGACTCTGACCTGTCAATTCTCTTTCAGGAATGTTTTCGAAGAATTACATACAGTATGTATGTATGTATGTACAGCAACATATTGTGCTGTTTGCGTCATACAGTCAGGCACTTAACGCCGTTTAAGGTACCGAGACCGACACCATACATATAACGTGCCGGTACCATATATGGTACCGGTACCAAGGGTAGTGGTACCATTACCATATATGGTACCCCCACGTTCGGGGCCTGTGGTGGTACCACATGTATATGGTACCCCTACCTTCGCATTGGTACCGCTACCGGTACCATATAATATGGTACTACTCTGTTCAGATTTCGTACCAAATATGGTAGTTGTACCAAAAACGGCGTTAAGTGTCTGACTGTATCATATATGTAACAAGGGGGTCCGGCCAGACCCCCGATCGGGGAACCCCCCGGATCTATTTTTCCGGCCCCCCCAGCTCCGATTTTTCTGGCAAGCAATTTTTGGAGCAAATTTTTTGCGATTTTTTGAATTGCAGATACTAAAATTGCTAAAAGCGCCGGTAAAACAGCGCTAGACAGACCAAATCAGACGATTTTTGACAATTTTAGCCAAAAAATGCGATTTTTGAGCGTTTTTGAGTGCCTAACGCGCTGCCTAGAATTACATGTATGGTTTGTTCATAGTAGCCAGCCAGAGCCATTTATCCATTTATCGGTTTGGCCTAACTGTGACTTTTGTGCTCATAAATAAAATGAGCTGAAAGTTTAACCCAACATGTTACGAATCCCCCAAATTTGACACTTGCCTGTTTGACTTAGCAGCAATTTATTAACTATGACTTTGATAACACTACTGTAGTTGGCTGACACCTAGAGCCCCTGTTACTTGATGTACATTTGTAGGTATGATAAGATGAGCATACATGTAACAGGTCATCCGCCCAAGGGTGAGGGGGGTTGGGGGTCTGAGCCCAAATTTTGGGAGGGGGTTGGGCACTAAAAAACGCTCAAAATCGCTAATTTGGGCTGAAATACAGCTAAAAAGTGCTGTTTTACAGGCGATTTGTGTCTGAAATTGCAAAAAATTGTAAAAACTTGCTCAAAAAATTACTTGCCAGAAAAATGGTCTCGGGGGTCTGGCCTAAGTCGGATGGGGACAGACCCCCCTCTTACATGTATGAAGGTGAATGTGCAGTAGTACCTATATTTCCTGCGTCGCAGATAAGGGAAGCAAGGCGACAAGTTCTGACTCAACGCACTACATAACTGTCCCATAATAGTAAGAATAATAATAATAATTTATAGAAGCGTCTTCAAACCAATACTAGCAGCTAACCAGCAGCCGAGAGGGGGTGGCACGTTGGCAGCGAATTCACTTTCTACATTGCCAGGCGGATCGTAATTGCACACCACGTACACATGGCCGTGCTTGGCTGCTGCTAAGCCCACTCCCAGCCGACGGACATTCTGCCACACCATCTGTGTAAACGCCCCTGAACAGTAGCTCAGACTTAACTGAATCCATACAAACACCTACATGTACGATGCATTATCTCGACACGCCGTACATACAGCTTACAGATTGTCCATAAAACCCCTCCAGCTTTACTTTGAGCAGACCGATCTTTTAGCTTTTGGTCTCATCTGTGAAAGAGCGGAAATGGCCGACTGAGCCGGCACAGTAGGTGTAGTGGTTGAGGTCGCGTAGCCACTGTGCGCTCATCCTCTCGGCGGGGTAAGTTTCTTGCCGCAAAGAGTTGGTCGTCCGCGCAAAGCTCCACCCAGGCCACCGAAAGCTGGTGACAGCGAGCTGGTAAATGGGAACCGACTGGATCTGCCTAAGCACCGAAGCCACTCCAGAAAGCATGTCGCGTTGGAGAAGAAGATCTATGATGTCATAAGCTGTCTGAGAAACCAACTATGCCGGGAGCCCTCTGGCATATGGGGCATCAGTGGTCGGGGGGGGGGGGGCCTGACAGCATCATGACGTCAACACGCCGGGCGCTCTCTTAGTGACCGGCACCCAGCAGCATGGCTAGCAGTGGCTGGCAGTGAAAGAAGGGCAAATGTCCGAGATGAGGATTTCTGGATTCGGAGCTGCGAAATGGACCACTAGGTCTGATCGTAGGGCCGTACAACCTCTGCTACATCGGATCGGATCGGATCGGATCGGATCGGATCGGATCGGATCGGATCGGATCGGATCGGATCGGATCGGATCGGATCGGATCGGATCGGATCGGATCGGATCGGATCGGATCGGATCGGATCGGATCGGATCGGATCGGATCGGATCGAAGCTGAAAGATCCGTCTGCTTAAACCTAAGCTGGAAGTAGATTCCGGTTTTTTTGGACAAGCTGTACTAGATTTTCTAGGCATGTCGAGAAATGGTGATTGGCTTACCAGAGTCACTGGAAAATTGGGCTTTGGAGAAATCGTACTTAGAAATCGATTCGTACCATTTCTTGACTGGAAGTTCGCCTAAAACCAGTAACAGAATTTAGAACGAGAAGTAAAGAAAGAAAGTCTAAGCTCCATATAAACTATAAAAAGCTTGGTAAGTAAAGGCAATAAAGTTTTCCTGCCAGCACAGTTGGTCAAGTGGTTTAATTCGCAGGCTACTATGCAACATGTCGACTGCACAAGTTCGACCCCTCGGCCCGGCATGTGCTTGGTGAGCTGGATTTATCTTTTGGGAAAGGAACTATAGAAAAAGCAACCTGAGACAGGCTTATTAATCGAGTGGTAGGTGTTCTGCCCAAATTTGCACTCCTCTCTAGTCAGCAGTTGGCCGGTTTTAGCTAACCGGTCTGCCCATTCCTGGGCATAGTTATTCAATTCTGGATTCAGTTCCAAATCCGGCACTCCATGTAAGGCGCGATGTAGATTGTGAGCCAACAACACCTAAACAGTACAGGCAGCCTACAAAACAAACCAATACTACAGTACCTCTTGTCTGTAATTCTGTAACATCGCACTACTGCTTTTCCCGCCAACTTCGAGGCTAGAAGCTGGGTACGTACTGGCAACGGTAGTTTGACTGGGTGCCAAGGAAGGGGTAGCATATCCGGACGGCACCATATTTGGACTTTCTGGCAGCTTGTACGTGGTAGTAATGACAGGAGCGTCTGCGCTGGAGTACTGTACCTACAGTACCAACCAAGCATAAAACGGTCAGACACTCAACGCCGTTTATGGTACCGACACCATATATGGTACCTAGGCTAGTGGCACCATGCTGTACATGGTACCTCCACGTTAGGGAACTGTGGTGCCACTACCATATATGGTGTCGGTCGATCAAACCGAGAAAGTGTGCGTTCAGGCTAGAGAGCGCTCGGGGCTCTGTTCAGGTCATTTGTAGAGCGTGTCCTCTGTATGTTCTCGAACGCGTGTACAATGGTGTCATTTTGCCTCAGTTGCTCTACGCTATCGAAATCTGGTTTCCTGCTGCAAAGAGATGCGCACAAAATTAGAGATGGTCCAAAAATTCTTTCTTCAACAGTACCATAATAACTTTGTGTGCTCCTACACTGATCTGTTACAGTTGTATAACCGCAGTGCTACTTGCAGTATTAGCCCCATCTGGTTTGTTGCCGCCTGTAGATCTGTCTCTCTGTTTTATCTGTATTACCACGGGTTTCGTCACTGTGATCTGAGCTTTTTGAGAGGGCCTGAACTGAACGTCGTAGTCTTAGAAATTCTCACGAGTTTTATGTTGGTATAACTGCCAGGTCGGTTACCACTAGCTCTACGTTTTCTCGTTTATGGAACGCTCTTCCTGCTTCTGTTCCTAGTCTTGGTTTTAACGCTTTTGTCTGTTATTTGACGTCGTCTGAGTTCGTAGGGTTGCTGCGCAATCTTTCTGACACGTTTTATGTTCACAACTGTAAATTTTGTTGTCCGTCTGCGTGCTACGAGTTTTAATTTGTACATACTGTATGTTTTTTCTTTGCCGCTCGTTTACTGGTTTTACTGGTGTAGAGCAGACGGCATAAACATTGATTGATTGATGGTACGAAATGATCAGAGTGGTACCATATATGGTGTCAGTGGCGTATCCAGGATTTCGGAAAGGGTCGGTGTAAAATTTTGAAAGTGCCTGATTGGGCCGCTGCCCGACCAGGGCGAGAAAATTTTGAAAATGTAGTCTTCAAAAACGCATTTAAAAGGCATTCTGAAGCACAAAATATACAGTTTTAGTACATAATTCATATAGTTTCGCTTATTATTGACAGACTTTCTCTTCCTACCTACCATACATGTAATATCTCCGGGCCGACCTGGGAAGGAGGGGGTAGGGGGATTTCCTCAGGTGGGGCGGTCAAGGGGGTTTTCTCGCCCAGAGGGGGGTCCAAGATTTTAAAAAGGTCCAAAAGGCCTGGAAATGCGTTTTAGCACGTTTTTTTCAGTAAGGACGCTAAAAATCGCTATTTAAAGCTGCCAAATAGCGTTTTAGAGCTAAAAACAAGCAAAATTGACAAAAGGGGCTTCCAAAAACACCGATTTCTCTTAAATATCAGCAGTGGAAACGCCAAATTCGGTTCCCAACGGCTTTTCAAGGCTTTTAGGCTAAAAATTAGTGATTTATGAGCCAGTTAGGGGGGTTGGCCTTTTCAGCTAGGGGGTGACCCCCCAAACCCCACCCTAGTCAATGAATGCTACCTACACCGCAACGGGGAGTGTACCCACCTACTGTACATCCCCCTGGATACGCTACTGTATGGTGTCGGTACCATAAACGACGTTAAGTGCCTGTCTGTAAAACGAAGATAAAGCGGAATGTCTTACAGTCTTTGAGAAGTAGATCGTTCTCCCGTCCGGCCCGATTTCTTTCACCGTCTGTTTGTACTTTTGGGCGGTAGTCGGAGGAAAAATTGGATTGGGTTGTAGCAGCTTAAAGAGCTGGGACGATAAGCATGCCTGATTTAGCAAAAACAGAGCACATACTAGACTGTCTTCCAATTTTTCTGGAGCTTGCGGAGGCCGCCATTTGGTTACTTGTTGCTTCAGAAAATAGTCTTTATATTTAGCAAAAACAGACTCAAAATGCTTACCTTTCCTTTAGCTGGACGAAAGCAACAAAGCATGGTGGAAGGGTATGTGTAAAGTGGCGTCTAACACTACCACTGGTAATATGTTTGCAAATGGAAATCGGAGCTAAACTTGTGCCAGTCCCGTGACAGGCCGCAACAGTTTGGATGAAAGGCTGTCTATGTGGTATTGTATGCAAATTTATGTCTGCACAACAGGCTGAACAATGTTTTTGGGTTTACTATTGATCAGTTATGTATGTGCAATGTTTGAAGACTTCAAGTTTGATCAGTTTAATTGGATGTAAAAAGAAAACAAAACAGAAAGAAAGTGAAAGAAATTGGAAGTGCAAGGCTAAAGCCCCACCAAAACAATACAATGGGAAAAAAACAGAACATAACATAGAAACGAAACGAAACGAAACGAAACCAAGAATTGTAAATTAAACTAAAGCCATTGAACATACAGTATTTTACACTGTACATTTGTTGTTGTTGTTGTTGTAACTTTTTGTCCTTTCGGACTAGGAGTAGCCAACTGCTATAGAGCAGGAAGAGACACAAGGTCCGGCAGCCTCCTTAACAACAACCCTCCCCTTTTGCTGTCGGTGTGTGCAAGACAGCTAAGGTTTGGTTCCCATTTATCTACTTGCCATTGCTGACTTTCGATGGTCTGGGTTGGACTTTGTGTCGACTACTTCCCATCGCCTCGACAGGTTTCGAACCCACAAACACACCGCTTCCACGGGTGCCGGGGCCGCCGTGACACACGGGATAGCGTAAACTACCCATGGCCAAGACGCGACTGTACATTGGGATTTTTTACTCGTTAGTGCGGTTCCCCAGCCTAGAACTTCCTCATGGTCTGATTTTCGATTTTTCCCCAACATAGCGGAAATTGGCAAAGTAAATTACTGCTTCGGCCTGAGACAATTGAAGGGATTCGAACGGACAGTTGGTCTTGAACTAATTCGACCTTGCTGTAGTAATTGTAGATAAGAAGCCTCGCTATAAAGCTATGTACATACTATATGAGCCAAATACCGTAAAGCTTCTAATAAAAGCGCACTCCTCCAATAGTAGCGCCCTTTACGGACAGTCCGAAAATATAAACGCGCACGCTCTAATAGTAGCGCCCTTCTAATAATAGCGCTCCCAGGCGCACTACTATCAACGCTTTGTACGTGTTTCCAATGTAGAATACTGTTCCTTTGAGACAATTTTCTTTGGTTAAGCTTGCAAACATTAGTCAGACTAAAACTCATATAAAGATTGTTTGTGTTTAAGAGAAAACTAGTCTGTATTTTCAGAAAAATGAGCATACTTGAGATGGCCAATGTAGCATTGAAACAACAAAAGCGCAGCTCCCAAATAGCGCCGCAAAAGCAATCACGAAAAAATTACGTTCTTAGTTTATTAGAAGTATTCGGTATTTTGTACGGACATCATCCCAAAAAGGCTAGGCTAGAGCGGTTTCCTCATAAGCAGTAAATACTGCATAATATTCTGAGAAGGCCATTCAAACAGGACATACAGTAGATTACACAGCCATAAATCCATCCCTTAATTAGTGCGATCGATATTTATTCGACATTTAATTGGTACCCAAACCAATCAACGAAACCCTTAGCTATATTGATTTGAAGATCTCAACCATTAGAAGAACACTTAAAACTTTTCCCAATAAACCTTCCCAAGTGCATTGATCGCGTTACAAAGGCGTTCGAAATAGAATGAGAACTGTCTCAATCATCCAGTATCCTATTCAATCATGCGTCTATCAGACCCGGTCGATGCCCCTACGGCCGGCAGTTGGCCTTAACTGGCGCCTCCAAACTTGGCAATAAAAGCCTGATTGATGGTTGGAATTTTAGCGTCTAATTTTTATACGTTCCCATAAAAAGCGACCCAGCAGGCTAGAATAAATTCGCCTAGCCAGCTCCTCGTGCCCTCTTCAGCTATTCAAAGAGTTTTCTGCCGCACCCAGGTAGCTAATGAATCTAGCTGTCAAAGCTCGTGCTAGTCGAAATCTCCGAGTCTTCTAATCATCACATGAGTGCAAATCGAATGATTAAAGTCGTTCGGCTTGCACCTGCTGGAGAGTTCTGTTTGCTATAGCCTCTCCTCTGCCCGGCCGTCTCTCTCTCGCGTTTTTGCCATTGATTTTGCCATTGCCATAGACTCTGGAAGTCGCCTAGAAGAGTTATTAATTTGTGTCATTTCGTGACAGACCTATCATTGCGCCGCTGCGTCAAGACCGCCTATTTTTCTCTGTCCTCTGAATTTTTAATCTCACCCCAGCCCAATTTCAGCTAGCTACTAGGCCATTAGCCGGCCGGCCAAACCAAATTAGGAATTGGCCCCGGTTGGTATTGCGCCAATTTAGTGCACATCTGGCAACTTCTAAATCATTCATGTTTTCGTCCATCCGTCTGCCCACTGCTACTGCTATATAGAGTCAGTTTCTGTTAGCTGACGCCATAGTCTGATTATACTTTAAATAGTCAGGCACTTAACGCCGTTTATGGTACCGACACCATATATGGTACCCCAACATTCGGGGCCTGTGGTGGTACCGGCACCATATATATGGTGAGGGCACCCATGGCCATTGGTAGCGGTACCATATATGGTGCCACTAGCCTAGGTACCGGTACCATATATGGTGTCGGAACCATAAACGGCGTTAAGTGCCTGACCTTTAAAGTTAGTAGACCCTAAACGGCCTCTAAGATATGGCACTCAATGAAACGTAACTATATAAAGTATCTGTTATAAAGGTCGTAAGGATAGGTTGTAGAAAAAACCGGAATTTATTTGCACCTTGCTGACGTAGCTTTGATCTTATTTGAAAGAGCGCGCCCAGGGCAACAGATTGGTAGGTCGCCGGCCAAAAAGAAACCGCTAAGTCGGGTACTGTAAGAGTTTAAAGTTTGTGAGTTGGTCACACTGCGATTTTATGAAAAAAATGGGAAAACTCACTCTTTGACAGTTAATTGACAGTTTAAACATAATAAAAATTGTCCTACTGCAAAAATTCAGTTAATAGCCAAACATCATGCAAAATTGATTGTATTTAGAATGTTTTCTTGACCTTTTCGCGAAAATAAAACTCTAAGTTTTCCTGTGAAAAAATGTAACCAATCAGCTAAAGAGCTACAATCAGAGGAATTACTGTAAACAGAAGAACTTTTCTTAAAATGCTGTTTTGTCATCGAAAATAGCAAAGCTATAGTGACTTTTTAAAGAATACCGCATAATTCAGTATTTACAATTTCCTGTTATCAGGAGGGCATATCAATTTTCAAATCCTCAGGGGCTGATTGATGGCAAGCCAAAAAATTTGATTTTTTACTAAAATCAAGGTTTTAGGCTTATTTTTCGCTAAAAATAGGTTAAAATAAGCCATACGTGTAACAGGTCATCCGCCGATGGAGGGAGGGGGGTTGGGGGGTCTGGCGCCGGCCGGGGGGTCTGAGCCAAAATTTTGGGAGGGGGTAGGTCACTAAAAACGCTCAAAAATCGAAAAAATCGCAATTTTTGGGCTAAAAATCGCTAATTTGGGCTGAAATACAGCTAAAAAGTGCTGTTTTGCAGGCGATTTTGGCAATTTTTGTGTCTGAAATTGTAAAAAATTGCAAAAATTTGCTCAAAAATTTACTTGCCAGAAAAATCGGAGGGGGGTCAGCGAAATCGTCTCGGGGGAGGGGGTCCCTATCCGGGGGGGCTGGCCTAAGTCGGGTGGGGGCAGACCTCCCCGCCAGACCCCCCTGTTACATGTATGAAATAAGCTATTCTGAACTCATTTACACATAATCTAGGCCAACTTTTATCATAATTTTCTATACAAAACTCTTCCTAAAGATTCCTGAGGGGCCCCCTATGCCCTTAGTTTTAGTTTTGAAATTTTATCTGTAAAACTGACAGGTGTAAACACTTGCCCGAAGGCCCTTCAATGTGCACACCTACGTACATAATGTGCATAATGTGTTTGTCTGCATAATGCTACTTACTACCCTACACATAAGACCAATTACGCTTCATTCAGTAGCCAAAGCTTATAAGCGGCTAGGTGTCAACCGTGCTAACAGCTTGTCGTCTGTTGTGCTCCAAACAAAGCTTAAAAGCGTTGGCTTTACTGCTTGGTAGTAGCTAGGCTTTGGTGACTTAATGGAGCTTAGAGTGCCTCAACAGCCCTTAATATTTAATAATAATAATAACACAGAGCGGCCAAGAATGTGAACTGTAGTAGAAAACGTGATTAGCTGGCCTGTGCCGGCCGCTGCCGGTTGGTGTAAGCGGCAGAAATCGATAGAGGCATAGCTTGAAGGCGTCAAAAACGAATATTCTCATTGTCTCTGCATTGTTTCAGAACCGGTCAGTGGCGCGCTTGCCAGAAATGGTCCAAAGCTACGCGCGCAATGGCTACGGACAGTACTTCCACCCTCCGGAGAGCGTGATTCTTTACGCCGTTGGAGGAACGGCCTTTATTGTGATCGTTATTGCAGCTGCAGTCGGCTTTCTGATCAGAAAAACCCGGCTCAATTGGTAATCTGCGCTTTCCACCTGATTTATGGCGCAAATTACGATCGCCTCTAGCTTAGAAATCGAACCGCCACTATGTACTTTATCACCTGACAGGGAGTAAATGGGCCGTTTGGAGGCTAAAAAAGAACTAGCCTTTTGCCTACGTACCAAGCTGAACCTAAATCGATAAGCTAAAACATACCTGTGCCAGGGGGCATACATGGAACAGGTCCCGGCCGACACGGGGCGACACGGAGGGGGTTTTCTGTCGAGGGGTCCAAAATTTCAAAAAGTTACAAAACTCCTGGAAATGTTTAAGCAGGCTAAAAATCGCTATTTTAAGCTGCCAAATAGCGTTTTAGAGCTAAAAACAAGCAAAAAACGATAAAAAGGGCTTCCAAAAATGCCCCATTTTCTCTTAAATATCAGCTGTTCAAGCTAATTTTAAGCTAAAAATTTCTTATTTCTGAGCCAGTTTGTTAGTACTGGAGCCACTACTAGTACTTGTATTTTTGTATCGGCGGGGGTTCCTAAGCTTCTCTCGGGGTGAGGGTGTTTCGCCTTTCTAGCTAGGGGGTAACCGTACCTAGGGGCGTAGGGTGGGTACACCCCCTTATTGGTATAGGTAGGTAGGAAAAATTAGCCCAAAATAAGCGAACGAATAGCCCAAAATGCGATTTTAAACTAATTTTTCGAAAATTTCTCGACCTCGTTTGGCAAGAAGGTCAGAAAAATGGGGGGTCTGGTCTAAGTCGGGTGGAGTCAGTCAGACCCCCTGCTTCATGTATGCTAACCACACTATTAATCTTATTTTAAATAAATAATAGCTTTCGTAAAAAGGAATACACTCAATCAAATATGTTTCTATCTGAACTGGTTCAGGTACGAGCAGAATCTACTGGAAATCGCCGAGTCTCAACCGGAGTATGTGCGACAAAAAGTGAAGCGTCATCCTACGCTAGACACTCTCTATGACGAAGAAACCGAGTCCCAAATCGCCGCAGGCCTAGCGGCCACTGTTGCTGTTGCTTCTGCGTGAGTTTATGTTGTTCCACCAGACCGCTAATTGGCTCTCCCAATCGTTTCAGTCCAATTCCCAGCGCAGTCCGTAGACAATCGAGATTGCTCCTTGAAGACAAAGCCTCCGCCGGCAAACGTAGGTATATTTAGTGTTCTTGTCTGATTAGATTGATAAAATTTGCATATCACTACTCTGGTGTGTCTTTCACTCTTGAGCTTTAGGTCTCCGCCGGACCCTTAGTAACCTAGCTAGACGCTTCTCTGAAATTACAGGTGACCAAGGATGGTATATGCTCTGTCGTTTCAAAACGCTTTCACCCACCTTTCGTATCTGGTGCTTCCATCAATCGGTCTTGTCTCTCATTCACCTTCACCTACTGTTGTTTGTATAAACACGCGCATGCACAGACTCATTGGACAGTGCATGCGTTACATACATACATACATACATACATACATACATACATACATACATACATACATACATACATACATACATACATACATACATACATACATACATACATACATACATACATACATACATACATACATACATACATACATACATACATTGTACATACATACATACATACATACATACATACATACATACTACTGTTGTTTGTGTATACACATACACATTTACCATACACAAAAATACACATTGTTTTTTCAATGTGTATACACATACACATACACATTGAAAATTCCGATACACATTACCATACACAAACAGTACTCAAAATGTGTATTTTTGTGTATGTGTATTTGATCAGCAAAAGGCGATAAAATTTCGAACAGAATTGTAAAATTTCGATGTTTTTGCTGCAGTAATAAACGGTAGATATCCTGATAAAGCCTTCAGATAGCCTAAGTAACTCGATTTTAAAGCTATCCAATGTTTCAAGCAGCAGACATTGAGAGATTTGATTTTCCTAGCATTTCTGGCTCAAAATCTACCAAAAATTTGCATTTTCAGTACAATACACATACACAAATATACACAAAAATACACATTGTTTTGTTGAATGTGTATACACAAATTACCATACACATTTGAAGGTGAATGTGTATACACATACACATACACAAACGGAAAATCCAATGCCAAACAACATACATACATACATACATACATACATACATACATACATACATACATACATACATACATACATACATACATACATACATACATACATACATACGTACGTACATTCATACATACATACATACATACATACATACATACATACATACATACATACATACATACATACATACATACATACATACATACATACATACATACATACATACATACATACATACATACATACATACAAAACCTAATACCAACAACAGTACCTTCACCACTTTTCACGCTGGACTTTTCTCTGTATCGGTGAATCTTATGTAATTTACTCTTTTTTTTAGTATCGGCGGGGCCGCGCCTGGCCACCGTCCCCAGCGAGGATCTCAGCGAAAAGTTTACTGTGCCGCGCGCTCACACGCACACGGCCTCCATGTTCCGAAGTTTGGAGACGGGCCAAATCGATAAAAACTTGTAC
>JASANB010006229.1:147500-256823 GCA_030248155.1 Sabatieria punctata
ATGGCCGATCGATTGGTTGGTCGCTTGGCAAAAACAAGCCACGGAGTCAGGTACTGTAACAGTGTGAAGTGAGCAACTTCGGTACACTGTTTTTTCATTCTGGTTATTAGTTTTCTAATGTTTTTATCATGCTTTTACCTCAAATACGGAGTGGTAAGTGTGTGCTAAACTTCACACAAAGCTCAGTGTACCTCCAGTAACCATTATTCAAGAGCTGAATGACATACTTGAAGAAGAGGCGCAAACCACAGTTTCAGGCATTCTTTCAACTGACATGGAGTGCCTCTTCGAAAACGATGTACCAACTTGTGGACATAGGCCTCTTCTTCGAGTATAGCATTCAGCTCTTGAATAATGGTTACTGGAGGTACACTGAGCTTTGTGTGAAACTTAGCGCACACTTACCACACCGAATTTGAGGCAAAAACATGATAAAAACATTACAAAACTGAAAAACAGAATGAAAAAGCAGTGTCTGAAGTTGCTCATTTTACACTGTTACAGTTCCCGACTCCGTGGCTTCTTTTTGCCAGGCGACCAACCAATCGATCGGCCATTCCACACTCTTTCAAATGAAACCAAAAGCAAAAGGATCCGTCTGTTCAAACTAAAGCTGGAAGTAAATTCCGGTTTTTTTAACTACCTGTGCTTTTTGTGATTTTTCGACTCAAAATTCTTCTCAGACAAACCTACCCATCTAGCAACTTGTAGTATGTATTGTAGGTAATGCATGAGAGCGGAGCGTTCGGGATGAGTCTGAAGCCGTTGGGTCGACTAGAGTTGCCACTGCACAAATGCAAAGATCTCTGGAGAGCTATGATTCACGGCGAAAACACGCAAGCGCGCTGGTACGCGCTCGAGAAACCCTAGACCCTTTTTCTTTCCTCGGCGTCTAACACTCATTGGCGGCTGAATGACTGACTTGTACGAAATGATATTCTCCAATCTCTCAAATACCGAATCGGTTGTGAGTAAAGCATTGCAGTAGTAGTGCAACTTATTACATAATCGACGGTTTACTGGAGGGTCCGAACTGAAGTTTTGAAACATGACCGGGACGGGTTTTCGGCTTGGTTCTTGCTGCGTTATCTGAAGTTATTTTACTAGTGGATTTTTATTTTACTATTTACTAAATTTAGTACAAATTCAGCTCTTTAATTTAATTTTTATTTTTCTTTTACTGCAAAGCGACTCAAATTTTACTAATCAATTTGTTTTACTAATAATTTTACTGTTATTTGACTAATATTTTACTACTCATCGATGCGGAATTTTGCATGAATGATGCCAAGATTTTGTGACTAATTTGTACTGGTGGGCCAAATACAGTATAGATCAAAAAAAATGTCCCATCGCTTTTTCGGCCTTCACTCAAACGTTTCGTTCTCAGTCACTTCTTTACCGATTTGGCTCAAATTTTCAGCAAAAATTAACAACATGGTTGGCTAAATATTCTGCAACTTTGGTGCGAAAATTCCAACGGAAAAAATTTTTTTGAACCGAAAAGTGAAAATCATAGTGGTCTGTGTAAATTCAAATTTCCCGCGTAATTACGGCGCTATCGCTTAGATAGTTGCAGGAATGATCGGGCGGACATTTGGTCATAACATATTCAGACGGCAGCCCTCTGGCTTAAGGGGCACTAAAATTGGGGAATTTCAAAAACATGACAAAATGTGACTTTTCTTCGTAAAAACGGTGAAATGACAATTCAGAAGATTTTCGATTTTCTAAAAACACTGTGGAGAAGGTTTCTATGATGTGAAACAGAGTTTAAATATCAGGTTCATTCATTTGTCGAACTTCCTGCTACAATCTGTGTTGATTGACAACTGATTCAGTGCTTTGATTCCAGAATGTACAGATTTCTTAACTATGGGATTTTCGATCATGTTTTTAAAATTCCCCAATTTTAGTGTCCCTTAAGCCAGAGGGCTGCCGTCTGAATATGTTATGACCAAATGTCCGCCCGATAATTGCTGCAACTATCTAAGCGATAGCATCGTAATTACGCGGGAAATTTGAATTTACACAGACCACTATGATTTTCACTTTCTGGTTCAAAAAAATTTTTTCCTTTGGAATTTTCGCACCAAACTTGCAGAATATTTAGCCAACCATGTTGGTAATTTTTGCTGAAAATTTGAGCCAAATCGGTAAAGAATTGACTGAGAACGAAACGTTTGAGTGAAGGCCGAAAAAGCGATGGGACATTTTTTTTGATCTATACTGTAGTTGCTAAATTTGATCATGATACAAAGTTCTCCTGAACTTTAGAGACAAAAATGTGCAAAATTTGACTGGGAAAAATACAAGTACTAGCAAACTGGCTCAGAAATCACTAACTTTTAGCTCAAAATCCGCTTAAAATCCTGTGACAACAAAATTTGCCGCTTCCACTGCGGATATTTGAGAGAAATCGGTGTTTTAATAATCCCTCTTTGTCATTTTTTGCAAAGTGTTATTTGGCAGCTTAAAATAGCGTCTTTTAACTCCGTGAAAAAAGATCGTACTAAAACGGGTAAATAAAATAAAATAATCAAATTCCGTCAATAGTGCAATGGAAATTTTACTAGTTTTTGGTGAATTCCAACCAAAATCTTGATCAATTTTGCAAGAAAACATGCGTAATTCCACTATTGTTGGTCAAATTTCCCAATCTTTTTGTCTCTAAAGTTCTGAAGAATTTCGTACTTTGATCAAATTTAGCAACTGTTTGAACCAACATCAATTATTCACAAAATCTTGGTATCATTGATGCAAAATTCCCTATTATGACTAGTAAAATCATAGTAAAATTATTAGTAAAACAAAATTAGTAAATCGGAGCTGCCTGGTAGTAAAAAAAGTAAAAATTTAATTGATGGACTGAATTTGTAATAAATTTAGTAAATAGTAAAATAAAAATTTACTGAAAGGCACTTAACGCCGATTATGGTACTGGCACCACATAAGGTGCCGGTACCATATATGGTACCTTCACCACATACATAGTACTGTATGGTGCCAGTCCAGTACCATAACGGCGTTAAGTGCCGGACTGTAATACTCCTACTGCAGCCCAAAAAAGGTTTACCAGAGTTCAATAAGGTGAGTTTAATAAAAAGCAGCTACCTATAAATCGGCATCGTTAATATTTACACAATTTCCTAGTCGCGTGACTGGAACCTCTAAGAACCGGTTACTTTTCATTCGAGCGACCCAGAAAGTTCACTCCTATTTTCAAGGCTATACTTGCCGATATTTAGACCAAGCCATCTCAGGCTTGACTAACACTTTCTACAGGGGGCGGCAACAAAAAGCCCAGGTAGAATTGATCGGTACAAAGGATGGCTCGCGAGGAATGTGCCGACGATTTGTCAGGTCTGGACGAGCGGCCGTCCAAAGGGTGTCACTGTGTCGTTTTTGTCCCCGCGGGATAGGTGGATCAAGTCGTCTCGAAAATTTAGATCCAGTCTAATTTCTGCGCCGCTGTCGGTTGTCTAACCCCGTTTCACTTTCGGTATACCGGATTTATCAGTATGATTATGATGACGGTTTTCTGCGCAATTTTACTGTAACGGTCTGGTTGGGAATGCCGCCACCGGTTGAGGTCTTTTTGGTGACCTTCTTTGTGACCCTACAGTCCACTGCTACCTTACAACAGAGACTGTTCTTGTTCGGTAAGTTGGGTGGGTTCGTGCGAACAGTATTGCATCTCTAAGTTTGTTACAACGCTACGGGAAAAACGCTTGACATTCAATATTCAAATTCACATAGTGGCTGAAAAGTGTGGTTTTACAAGCGGTTTTGCGTCTGAAATTTAAAAAGTTGCTAAAAGTTTGCCGAAAAAATTACCTGTCAGGAATCCAGTTGGGGGTCAGAAAAAGTACGTGGTGGTGTTGGTTTCCTGGTCCGGGGATCTGGCCTAAGTCCGGTTTGGGCACCCCATATGCTACTGTTTCATGTACAGAGTCCGCCAAAAAACAACCCAGCAGATTTTTCGCTGTAGCTACCGCAAATCTCAACCGATTTGAATGAATCCTTTTTAAATGAAAGATAAATAAATTCTTGAAGGATTGATATGACGTTTATTAAGATAGCCTGCTTAGTTCCTGAGATATGTGTCCTCAAAATCAAAACAGAGATTTTGGCAATGAACAAAAGTGATAAAAAACAACCCAGCAGATTTTTTACTTCTGCAACTATGAATCTCAACCAATTTGAATGAATCCTTTTTTGAATGAAAGTTTGATAAATTTTTCAAAGATTGGTGCAATATCTATTGAGATTCGCAGTTTAGTTCTTGAGATATTTGCCTTCTAAGTCGAAACAGATTTTGGCAAAGAACAAGAGCGATTCCGTTGCATTTCATAATAAAGCAGACTCCTACTGCTGGGGCTAATGATATTTTAGTGTTGAAGTAAACCGAGTTTCTGTATCACCAGTAAAGCCTCCAATAGCCCTTAGCAGTAGCAGGAATCCGTTTTATTACGAAGTGCAGAATAACAAAAAAATCCCTCTTGTTCACTGCCAAAATCACTGTTTTGAATTTGAGAGCCAATATCTCAGGAACTAAGAAGAGTACATTAATGAAAATTTCAGCAGTCTTTTAAGGATTTATTTATCTTTCATTTAAATAAGGATTCATTCAAATCGGTTGAGATTTGCGGTTGCTACAGCAAAAATCTGCTGGGTTGTATTTTTTGGCGGTCCGTGTACATTGTACTGTATGTACCCATACTTACTGTGCCGGAAGTTGTTCACATTCCAGTTACAAAACCACGTATTAACTGGGTTTGTCTGAAAAATGGCATCCCGATCTGTTTTTTGTCAAATTTAAAATGGGTCTACATACAATACAAACCACAGAATCGTTGTGGCGGCGTCAGAATTAGTCAATCTCGTATAGAGTAGGTAATTTTGGGCTGACCTCTCACATTCTATGGCCTGCATGTCTTCTGCGCAATTTGACCACCTCTCAGATTCATATACTGCCGCTTTATGGCACCTGGCTCGTGTTAAATATAGCAAAGAATGCAGGGCAAAGCAGTGACTGGAACGAAGAGTCAGACGGACTGATCCGTTTTCGTTTTTGTTGCGTCTTCTAGTGTAAAATAAAGTGTTTGCTCGAATGATATGTTTACGTAGTTTTGAACTAAGACGTGTTCTGTAATTATTACACCGTAAAATTGTGAAGTCATTGTAAAATATCGTGAGACTTCTAATAAAAGCGCCCTTTACAGACAGCTCGAAAATATAAACGCGCACACGCTCTAATAGTAGCGCCCTTCTAATAATAGCGCTCCCACGCGCACTACTATCAACGCTTTGTACGTGTTTCCAAAGTAGAATACTGTCCCTTTGAGAGAATTTGCTTTGATTAAGCTTGCAAACATTAGTTAGACTAAAACTCATATAAAGATTGCTGTGTTTAAGACAAAAATAGCCTGTATTTTCAGAAAAATGAGGATACTTGAGATGGCCAATGTAGCATTGAAATAATAAACGCGCTCGCTCCAATAATAGCGCCCCCAAAAAACAATCACGAAAAAATACTAGCGCTTAGAAGTTTTATACCGATTCAGTAGATAATAATGTCTCAATATTTCAGAGCGGTGTCCGTCTGTGCCTTGCCCAGTGGATTGTACAGTCCGAAAGGGTCCTAACGGTTGTCCAGAATGTGACTGTCCGAGCGGTCAGCGATGTCCGGCGATCGTTTGTCCGGACAGTAGCAGTGTGATTTGTCGACCGATTCAGAGAATGGACGGATGTATGAGTTGTGTGTGCGACCGACCTACTTACAGTATTTTCGACCAGTACAACAATGTTGAGACCTATTTAATAGGTAAGAAACTACGAACCATAGAGTTAAAACGGCAACTTACGTTAAAACGTTAAAAGAGAAATTTTCGAAAGGAAACACTGTTACATAAGTTATTTAGCAGATTCAGGTCCAACTGAAATTCATATCAGGTAACAGGGATGGATATCTTTCCGAGAAAATCTCAGCCTGTTCTAGATCTCGCGATTTATGTTTTTTATTCGGAAAAAAAACGAAGAAAACAGCGGAAAAAACACGCCTCACATCGCTGTCAGGTAGTGAGAAAACGTCCATTCTTTCCAAGTGAAAACACATATTCGAGATTCAGAGAGCAGTCAGAAATCTTCAATTTTTATAATTTTCTGAGGTAAAATATTCGGATTTAAATATTATTGTAGGTAACTCATGGATTGTCAAACAAGGTTTAACTATTAAATTGCTGTAAAATACTATTAAAAATATATTTATCCCCTCTGTGTATTTTGTACTTACTTTTATATAATAGTAGGTCAACTATTTTAATATTAATATTTGTTTATACTTAATTTATACTTATATTTAATTATTTAATACTATTAAAATGGCACTATTAACGATAATTTTATTTTAATATTAGCGTATTAAAATAACGGTAACCTACACCCCCTGGATACACCACAGGCTTACGGGTCAGGCACTGAGGCTGAGGGGTTACATATGTACAAGTACGATCAATCAATAATTTTCAACCAACTAAACAGTTTTCAGACCGTCCCATTCCCGGCTCAGTAGAGCGGTGTCAATTATCCGACCTAAGCGCCATCGATAGATGTACTCGCGACCTAATGGACTTTCGAAGTTCACTGCGGCTGACAAACCCCAGCTTAGAACGAACTATTTACCCATGGTACAAGATGGAAAGGATTGATCTGGAGCGATTCTGCAACACCATGTCAAAGATGCCTTCGTGTGTGGGCTCCCGTTTGGCGCTCTGCCAAAACCAACATCCAGATCTGTCCTATTTAATGTCTGTTTACGGCTATCCGTGTCTGGAGAGTCGTGGCGAGTTTTTTCGCAGCTTCGACTGCATTCACAACGTGCTGGCCGGGCACGGTGCGATGAGCCGGTGCGAAGATTCGCTGACCAAACGCGTCTACATCGCGTCGAAGGCGAAATTGCGCGCCAAACTGCGAAGAAAAATGAAATGTCGCGCAATCAACGACTTCATTGCCTGCAGCAGACCGATGCTCCAACTGCATTGTGGACTGAGAAATCAGACGATTTTTCACGAAGCCCTATTAAAGGCTTCCGAATTTAACGCTCCTGAGTGTAGGATAGATCAGTCGGGATTATTTGTGCCGGTTAAGGCGAAGAGATATGGAGGAAGTACGATTGGTCAGAGGCAGCCAAGACTGCGAACTTTACCGAGTGCCATTAGACCTAGCGATTCTGTGGAAAGGCAGAATTTGCCAGTTCTGAGCGAGGCAAAAAAGGAACTGAAAGGTACGTTAGTGGCACTGATATTCTGATCCTCTAAAATCGTAGACCTATTTACCTACATTGTACCTTCATAACCTCCAGCAAATGACAATATCCCAGTCCGTCCCCATACTTAGAGGCCGTCCATAAACCACTTCGTTCCAAAATCCCGATTTTTCGGACCCCCCTCCCACCAAAATCGCCTTGCATCGTTTCTTGGGGACCCCCGCCCCAACGGCGACGTCGTTTTCGGTTTACCCCCCCCCCCCCGATAAAAGGGCAGTACATACAGTACTATAACGTTTTCTTGATACCATGCAGCGCAATTAATTGAATAAATCCCTACAACCACTCTGGGAAGCTTTTCTGTATGTTTGGCAGAATGTGCGTATACATCGAAAATAATGCGATTCAAGTATCATAAAATTCCGAAAACAGCGACGTCGTTTTTTGCTAAGCCCTCCCCTCCTAGTGAGTTGTCTATCGTCGCATTTCAGCAGACCACCCTCCCCCTCTGGAACCAGTGTTGTGCCTAGCTCAAATTTCTAAAACTCGGTAAGTATTCAGTAAGTAAATCCAGATTTTTTGAAATTCAGTAAGTACGAGTAAGTACTGGGTTTTTCAAAGAAAACCCGGTAAGTACTCAGTAAACAATTCAGTAAACTCGGTAAAACCGTCAACATTCAGAAATATACAATTTACCTGAAAATGTTTACCTGGATACAGCTTTTAGCTACTAGAATCCTTTTTCATTGCTGATTGATGAGTTTAAGATAATGTTGCTCGACTTTTCAGAGTTTTATTTATGTTTTGTGTTATTTTATATTATTTATTGTGCTATATTGGCATGCATAGAAAGCCTAAAAATATGCACACTATACATAGTGACTAGAGGATGTGGCTTTGATGAAAAGCCTGACCAAATTGGTAGGTGAAGATTCACTTTGCCCTCACAGTTTTATCAGACTGATGCAAAAAATGTCAATCAAAATACGTATAGCTAATGGTAGTAGATATAGTTTCTACTTCTATAGTCTTTGCGTCTGATAGCCTGTTTGCAATTCTGCCGCGCAAAGAAAGCTTTGGTATGCAAGCTGTAAAAATTGCAAAAATTGGGAAAAATTGTGTGTTTTCGTCGCTGACGAAACGAAAAAACTGCATATTTTCTCGCATAGGTGCGGCGAGCTACCTATTGCAGAAGCTTTTAAACAGGTAAACAACTCAGCAAATTACCGAGTACCGAGTTTACCGAATTTTTTTCTAATTGAGTAATTCAAAATTGAAACTCGGTATTCAGTAAGTAAAATTAAGAAAAATTTTTACCGGTAAGTAAAAGTACTTACTTTAATTCAAAATAACTAAGTACCGAGTAACTTTTACTCAGTAAATTTACTGGGAACAACACTGTCTGGAACGACGTCGTTTCTGGACGGCCCCATACCTGTCATGCATATATTGTACAGTATCTACTGTTGTTTGTGTATACACATACACATTGAAAATTCCGATGCACATTACCATACACAAACAGTACTGAAAATGTGTATTTTTGTGTATGTAAATTTGATCAGCAAAAATCGACAAAGTATGCAACAGAATTCAAAACTTTTGATGTTTTTGCTGTACTAAGAGTGAGTAGCTATACTCACAAAGTTTAAACAAGGCCCAACCGAACTCAATTTTAAAGATATCCTAGTTTTCAAGCGGTGGACTATACATAGATAAATCTGATTTTTCCAGTTTCTCACTCAAAATCAGGCCAAAAATTTGCATTTTCAGTACAATACACATACACATAAATACACAAAAGATACACATTGTTTCTCTGGATGTGTATACACAAATTACCATACACATTTGACAGAGAAGATTGACAACGGTCAAATTTTACGGGTGCACCCGCTATTAAGGCTTGATGAAAAAGTGGATTGGCCCCTGATTGGCTAGCAACGGTTGCATTTCAGTACCGGAGGAGCTGCCAGGCTCTAATTGCGGTCGGGTTGGTGTCAATCGATTGCGATGTTTGGACGGATCGCTCCCTCGCAAAGCAATTAGATTCTATCGGCAGGTAGACTCTTTTGGGAATTTGTCCGGCCGCTATCTCTATTTTATATATTCGCCGCCGCCGATAAACAACCCAGATATATACATACATACAGTATGGATTATGTAAAAATTTTGCCATTTATCGATTTGGCTCGCACTTTCGGCAATATGTACCATAAATGTGTTGTGTATGTGTTGGCCATAAAAAAAGACCGCCTGAGCTTTTTTCGAGTTTTCTGAATAATTTCAAATGGCCGCCATTCTGTCAATTTTCAGCCGAATGAAAAGATTTTTGGCACGATTTTTATTATTTGTTAAGAGTTTGTTTCGGCCAAGTTCTAGCATGGTAACCTTCTATAGCCTTGAGTTATGCCCTTCTGAAATTAACGGACCCGAATTTTTAGACGTCAATTTTGAACGTAAAAATCTCACGAATCCTTCATAGTATCTTTCCCAAGTTTTGCAGGTTAGCCAATCTTTAAGTGCACTTAACTACCTGAAGAGCTCAGCTTTCTAACACAACCGGTTAAAATCTGGCGGATTTTTACTTTCAGTCAAGGTGAGAAAATGAGGGTGGTTCCCTCTAAACATAAAGCACGGTTATATGGCCTAATTTAGTTGTTCATTGTGTTGCCTTAGTTGAGGCGATTGTAATCCACCCCGACTAGTTCGAATAACCCTGCTTTCTGTGCAAGGGATAACACCCTCATTTTTGAGAATGCTAAATCTTTCACCCTTAATACTGAAACTAAAAGTAAAAATCCGCCCTATTTTAACCGGTCGTGCTAGAAATCTGAGCTCTTCAGGCTCCAAAGTCCATATAAAGATTGCTTAACCTGCACAATTTGGGAAAGATCCGATGAAGGGTTCGTGAGAAATTTATGTTCAAATTTGACGTCTGAAAATTCGGGTCAGTTGATTTCGGAAGGGCATAACTCAAGCCTCTAGAAGGCTACCAGGCTAGGACTTGGCCAAAACAAACTCTTAACAAATAATAAAAATAGTACCAAAAATATTTTCATTAGGTTCAAAATTGGCGGCCATTTGAAGTTATTAAAAAACGACGGAACTTTTTGCCTACTGATACTGTGTGAACGAGTTTTAAAAATTTTCTCAACACACATTTTTTAGCCAGGAGCCCTAAGCTGTACAGTCTACAGCTACGGCTACTGTGGGGCGGAGCAGGAGAAAGTGGATCGACCAATCAGATTCGAGGACCAATGCTACGACAGATGTTTCACTCGATTCGAAAAAACCCAACTAAAATATAGAAGTCGTTGATTGAACTTGTAGGTCTTTGATTTATGAGCTTTTTGTGTTCTTGTTCGAACTGCAAGGTTCTAAAACACTGTACAAACAATAAACAAACAAATAAATTATTTTATCTCTTCTCTTCGCACCAAACACATCTGAGTCGATATGTACAAAAATTTGCATAAAGCGGTGTCACCGCAGTGTCAGGTTGTTGGTGGGACAGTTTTTGCTGGATTGATCCTGTTGCAATTTCAGCAGTAGCACAGCGTAGGTGGAAATAAGACCGAAAAGCTAAAGATAAAGGTAGATTTTAAGATTTATTCAAACTTCCCGCCAAAAACCTACAGTAAATAGTAGTCCTCGCTCGACCGGAAGTGTTTTCCAGATACTGACGCCCCACGAGTACTGTGATTGGATACGTGCAATGAACTGAAACTGGCAGCGCATGCGTTTTAAGCTAATTAAGCAGCTTATTTATTACTGGGCAGATTAATTAATTATTTAGGGAGCCGTTTGAAATCATTTGCCTACTTTTGTGCTCCAATAGGGGGGTGGGTGGTGTGGAGGCGCTACCTGTCAACTGGCGTTTGGTTCAGGGAGAGAGAGAGGATTATTTGAATATTTATTATGTATTTATTTATTTTAGATTAATATTTAAACTTCCAAATCGCCTTAAAGCTAAAAATATTGCAATTTTGAAATGGCACATGGCGTTTCTGAGCTAAAAACAAACACAAAACGACAGAAACGGCTTGTAAATCATCCATTTGTCCTAAATATCAGCAGCGGAAAGGCCAAAATTGGCCACCAAAGGCTTTTTAGTGGATTTTAGGCCACAAAATTGTTTCCGAACCAGTTTGGTACTATTGGAAAACTGCTGATAGTACTTGTGTTTTTGAGTCTGCGGGGGTCCTTAAACTATCTCGGGGGTACAGTACGTAGATGGGGAGCGTGGTAGTAGGTTTGGTTGGTAAGGAATAACTGCCAAACCCCCTGCTGTTCGCTGTGTATAGTACTATTGTGGGCAGGTATTGGAAAAGTACCTAATATCAGGTATCAGGTACAAACAGGTATTTCAAAAATACACAATCAGGTATCAGGTATAGGTAAGTATTCACAAAAATACATGTATCAGGTATTAGGTATCGAGTATTTTCCCACAAAAAGTTGGATTTTGGGTTAAAAATCGCTCAAGCTACCAATTTCGGCTCAAAAAGCAGCTAAAATCAGATTAGTTCCAGTCATTTTAGGAATTTTTCGTTGTGAAACTGCACAAAATACAAAAAAACAACTCTTAAAATATCACTGGGGTGCGGAATCGCTTTGCACGTCCATCTCTGGTGGTTTACCTTTCCACTTAGAGTAAGATCCCTTTTTACCCGTGCAGTATGTCCCTATTTGTCTTCCCCTTTACTCATCGGCTTACTCAGGACTTTGCAAAAGGAAGTATAAAATTTTTAGATCTCTGGTTGTGCAACGGCCCAGGCAGGGCGAGAAAATTTTGAACAATTAGCCTTCTACACGCTTTTTTAATCAAGAAATCGATCGGAAAGTACCATGAAATGTTTTCTGTTTGTACCTGTTTCAGTCCAAAAATACCCTAAATCAGGTAGGTACAGTTCGAAATACCCGATCAGGTATCAGATGGGTATTGCAAATCTGCCTTATAACCTGATCCTACTATTGTTTGTGTATACACATACACATTTACCATACACAAAAATACACATTGTTTTTTCAATGTGTATACACATACACATTGAAAATTCAGATACACATTACCATGCACAAACAGTACTCGAAATGTGTATTTTTGTGAATGTGTATTTGATCAGCAAAAGTCGATAAAATTTCGAACAGAATCGTAAAATTTCGATGTTTTCGCTGCAGTAAAAAACGGCAGATATCCTGGTAAAGCTTTCAAATGGCCTAAGTAACTCGATTTCAAAGCTATCCAAGGTTTAAAGCAACAGACATTGAGAGCTTTGATTTTCTTAGGATTTCTGGCTCAAATCTACCAAAAAATTTGCATTTTCAGTACAATACACATACACAAATATACACAAAAATACACATTGTTTTGTTGAATGTGTATACACAAAT
This sequence comes from Sabatieria punctata, assembly GCA_030248155.1. Taxonomy (NCBI): domain Eukaryota; kingdom Metazoa; phylum Nematoda; class Chromadorea; order Araeolaimida; family Comesomatidae; genus Sabatieria; species Sabatieria punctata. Next base: position 160,165 of record JASANB010006229.1, read on the forward strand.
TACCATACACATTTGAAAGTATACACATACACATACACATACAGAAACGGAACACCCAATACCAAACAACAGTACCTGATCCACAGTGTATGTTAACCAATTAATAAAAGTAAAACAGCAATTTCTAGAGCAAATCTTACTCTAGTCACGTTGAACCTTGTCTTCTCATCAAAGCAATTCAAAGATAGGACCGATGTTAGAATGAATCGCGCCTAAAACCGGTTCGGTCTGTGAAGAAGAGGGAATAACCTATACCTCTTCATTTGTTTTTATTCCAGCCACTGCAATCCAAAGTACATAAGCAAACGAAACGCAGATCTGCAGAACTGCCCAGGCCGGAAAGGTATGCGCGATGATGATTTCCATTCCGGTCACGTTTCCGCTAATTTGAATCACTGTCTCTGCATTGATGAGGAAGTAGATTGTCAAGCACATAACCACTACTGAAGTGGCCATTGAAAAGAATAGAAAGGGATTCATGAAGTCCCCCACCGCCGCCACACACTTGGTCAGTTGTAAGTAATGCTGGTAGTAGAATTCACTGTCGTTTTCCAGCAATCCTGGGTCGCTGAAATTAAAGCAGTATTTTTAGCTCATACTACAGTCAGGCACTTAACGCTGTTTATGGTACCGACACCATATATGGAGCCGGTACCGTATAGGTACCCCCCTTCACTGCACCTTATATGGTGTCGGTATCATAAACGGCGTTACTGCCTGACTGTAAGAGGATAAAATTGTAAGTTTTCTGACTGAGAATAGCAAAAATCATCTACAATTTTTCTAGGGGAACAGGTCTCTAATAGAGTAAAAAACCATTTGGTTTTCAATTCTTTGCCTGAATCTGTTGACCAGTCTTCGAAGGAAACAGAAAATCAGCCGAACCAACCTTCCAATCCGCTCCTTCAGATGTCTGAACCAGAATCTAAGTATGTTGTTGACATAAACGAAATAGTACAAAGGCAATAGCTGCCAGACGCTCAGCATGGGAACCAATATCAACGAAATATGGGCCAGCCAATCCTGTTCATGCATTATTTGGGACAGCAAAATGTACTCGAAAACTCTGGCACACAGCGGCACCAGTCCAGTTACAAATGATAGGGCGAAAATTATCAGTTGACCTGAAGAAATTCTAATTGTCAAGGGAAATACAGTCAGGCACTTAACGCCGTTTATGGTACCGACACCATATAAGGTGCCGGTATCATATATGGTACGAAATCTGACAGAGTGGTACCATGCACGGTACCATATGGTACCACTCTGTTCAGATTTCGTACCATGTATGGTAGTGGTACCATATATGGTACCGTCACCATATTATGGTATGGGCACCATATATGGTGTCCCCACGTTCGGCGACTGTGGTGGTACCATATATGGTACCGGCACCATATATGGTACCCCTACCCATGGCCATGGGTGCCGGTACCATATATGGTACCACTACCATATATGGTACGAAATCTGAACAGAGTGGTACCATATATGGTACCGGTACCGGTAGCAACTCGAAGATAGGGGTATCATACATGGTACCGGCACTTTATAAGGTACCGTCACCAAATGTGGTACCACCACGGACCCCGAACGTGGGGGTACCATATGGTGCCGGTACCTTATATGGTACCACCACAGGTCCCGAACGTGGGGGTACCATATAATGTGCCGGTACCTTATATACGTAGTACCTCCACAGGCCCCTAACGTGGGGGTACCATGTATGGTACCGGTACATGGTACCAGCACCTTATATGGTGTCGGTACCATAAACGGCGTTAAGTGCCTGACTGAAATAAGTCTGTCTCTCTCACCTCTGGTCCACCGAGGATGCACCCCAAAGCCTTGAAAAAAGTCGCCATCCACAATTTTCATGAATCTCAAGAAGCGCACATGATACCTTCGCGCGCCAATGAACACAGCTAGATTGAAGACATTGTGCAGGGGTTTCAAGGCAGTCAGCAGAGTAGCCATCACATCGGGGTGTAAGATTCCATATTCGTCGCCCATATTCTTTATCACAATTATATTGAAGACAAACAAGGCGGCGTTGACCAGCAGCCAGACTGTTGACCACAAGGTGACCGCCACATGTTTACAGGCCTGCTCATACTCGTCAGGCAGTCCGTTGCGCTTAGCAGCTTCGCGAACGCGCATGTCCCTAGTTGGAAAGACTGGGAACAGGCCCATAAAGCGCAGGAACCAAAGCAAAGTTTGATTATGACCGACGAATTTCTCCGAATCCTCAGTTTGCGGGTACAAACTGGCCCTATGTCCTCTGCGTGGTATATCTTTGTCCATTTCGATGATGGAATTGAACTGGTTAGAACCGGATCGTCGACGTAAGGTGGTACCGAACCCGGCTAGATCGTTGATGCTCAAATATGGATGCTCGTTGGAGGGTAAACTCATTTTTCGGGCGCTAAAGAATGGCTTTAATTAGTTTTTGTCTCCCTGGGCCCGGCCCTGAGACAGTCATAATCAAGGACCGAAAATTAATTTCACTTCACCTATAGAAAACGCGTCTTCGCTGCAGCTCTACGAACATGCTGGCATATTTGAGGCTTCCCTGGTACACAGATATAGGCTGTAGGCATTGGATAAGTGTTGAAAAATCAGAAGTTTAGAATTTTATAAGCGCGGAAGCGCGTTTTATAAGAAATTCAGTTAAATGTAAAAGTGGACTTGATGGCTAAATAATATTAAAATCGCTTGTTTATTCGAACACTATTTGTGTTCGCCTAAAACCCATATATAGGAAGAACATAAACACGGTCGGTATTCGCTCTAGACTTATTTCTAAAATTGAATGTGACTGGTAAGAAAATCTTTTCTAATTAAAAACTTCAGAAAAAGAAACATTGTAATAGTTCTAAAAATTCGAATTGTAAAGCGATAAAATAAAAAAACAGGCGGTACTAAAGACGCTAGGTCAACGTCAACTAAGTGTACCTACATAGATCTCAAAAGTCACGAAGACCGTCATCAAAATTAATTTCACCACGGGCAGATATTTATCGAAGAAGGGGGCAATTTTCTCAAAAACCAGACGGCTAACGGTGGTCGGAATATTATTCTGCAATTTCGCACGTTTAGATCAGAACCGAATTTGCAACAATTGTCCAATGCCCACACTACCTATACGGAAACACAGAACAGTAGTTCACCCCAATAACAATATTGTTAGTTCGGCCGGCCGGCATACACACACATGCACCGGTTACTAACGGACGCAAGCTATAATCACTGAATAATAGAAGCCAAAGCTAAATTAATTGCTGCCATGCGCCGATTTTCGGTGGCAGATCACGACAATAAACACTAGAACTATCATTTTGCACAAATGTCTGTAGATCTAAATTTTACCTCTATGTCATTTTCATTTGACGCTTTTCAACAGAGCTCACAATTGATCCAATCTCTATGTAGCTCAGCAATTATAAACAGTTTAGCCGCCTAACGTGCATTCGAGCATAGCGGAACGAGCCCTAAAGCAGATATAGACGGAGCTAAAGGCTTGAACACTTTGTAATTACGCGTCGCACCGTGGACAGACAGAGGCGCATCTAATTTACCGACTGAGTTAGGGTCGCCGATCGATCCGGGGACCTATGCAAGAACGTCGGAAGTCAATTGGTGTTCGCTCCTAAACGGCGTGGCCCGGTGCGTCACGTCATTTAGGAACTGGCCGCCCATTTCGCTCGCCGTAGTCATCAATTTTTACAGCGGCCATATCGCAGGTTTGCGCTTTTTTATAGACTTGCCACTGTCACGCACTGTCAGAACGTGTTGGACCTTGCTTGTAACTATTGGTTGGTTGCTTGGTTGGCAGAGAGGAGAGAGGAGAGAGGAGAGAGACAAGAGAGACGAGCGTCGAGAGATGATTGGTGAGAGGCGAGAGACGAGAGAGGAGAGTGGAGAGAGACGAGCGGCGAGAGGTGAGAGGCGAGAGGCAAGAGAGGCGAGAGGAGAGAGATGAGAGGAGAGAGATGAGAGGAGAGAGACAAGAGACGAGAGATGAGAGATGAGAGACAAGAGAACAGAGAGACAAGAGACAAGAGACAAGAGATGAGAGATGAAAGAAGAGAGATGAGAGATGAGAGGAGAGAGACAAGCGGTGAGAGGCGAGAGACTATAGTGGCGAGAGGAGAGAGGAGAGAGACAATAGAGATGAGCAGCGAGAGGCGAGAGACGAGCAGTGAGAGGCGAGAGACAAGAGAGGCGAGAGGCGAGAGGAGAGAGACAAGAGGAGAGAGACAAGAGGAGAGAGACAAGAGACAAGAGATGAGAGATGAGAGGAGAGAGACGAGAGACGAGAGGAGAGAGACAAGAGGAGAGAGATGAGAGATGAGAGGAGAGATGAGAGATGAGAGAGACATGTGGCGAGAGGTGAGAGGCGAGAGGCGAGAGGAGAGAGATGAGAGAGACAAGCGGAGAGAGGAGAGAGGAGAGGCGAGAGAGGTGAGAGAGACGAGCGGCGAGAGATGAGAGAGATGAGCGGTGAGAGGAGAGAGGAGAGAGAAGAGAGATGAGAAGAGAGAGGCGAGAGGCGAGAGAGAGGAGAGAGATGAGAGGAAAGAGATAGAAGAGAGACGAGAGGGATGAGAGGAGAGAGACAAGAGGAGAGAGGCGAGAGGCAAGAGAGGCGAGAGGTGAGAGGCGAGAGAGGCGAGAGGAGACAATGACAACGCAACAATGACGATGACGACAATGACAACAACGGTCAGCTTTTAGTTTATTCATAACAGATGCAACAACAAACAACATATGCCATCCTATCTATCTATTTACAACACATATATCACAGCACAACTGGTGCGTGTGCTCATGCAAAGATTTCAAACTGAAAACAAGTTAAAGTTGTATAGCTGTTAAAGTGAATAGCCTATGAAGGATTGTTTACATTTGCATTCTCCATGTTCACAGTCGCTACAGGGAAAACAGCACTCAAAACTATCCACACAGATTTTACCACAACAATCGCGATCAGGCTGAGATGGCAGAGGTGCGGCTTTCAAGTCTAGAATACAGTACTACATTTCATTTAGCATTATTCAGTATTTTGTATTGAGGCGAGTACATTCATTCACTTTCTCTTTGACTGAATTCCACCCAGCTTCAGTGTTCGCATTTTGTGAGATTAGACGGAATTTCCGTTTTCACTTTGCAGAAGGTAGTACTTATTTTGAAAGAGCATAACCAATTTGCAAATGCTCAAATGGTGTTAACCTTAGTACCCGATTCGTTAGCGCTTTTTTTACAAAACCAAGACCCAACACTTGGGTTGTCAATTTGACAGGACGGACACTCTGAGGAACAGTGTGACGAATTGAAGCATTGTTCATTACATTGCCTTTTTTCTATTTCTGAAAGCGCAAACAATGTACACACATACATAAATAACAGTTACAACCGACTTACGAGCTACTGACAGCCAACTGACAATTAACAGCGAAAAGGCAGTGTAGTGCATCATACAAGTTGCAGTTTAAACGCAGCTATTTGTGCTAACTACCAGTCACAGAACAAAAGTTCCTGCCTTATGAATGCTATGCTATGCTATGCTCATCAAAACAGTGCTTATCTGTATTTCTAATCACATCTGCTTCAATATGGTAATGTCCACATGAAAGACCAGAACGCCGAACAAAAAACGGGCTGACAAGAAAGGACTGTCAAAGAGAACAAAGAATCTAATGTCAGCAACGCATAGCCGATGTCAAAGAAAACTAGCCAATCTACAGGGTCCACCAAAAAAACAACCCAAAATCTCTGCTTTGATTTTGAGGACAAATTTCTCAGGAACTAAGCAGGCTATCTTAATAAACGTTTCATCAATCTTTCAAGAATTTATATATCTTTCACCTAAAAAGGATTCATTCAAATCGGTTGAGATTTGCGGTTGCTACAGCAAAAAATCTGCTGGGTTGTTTTTTTTGGCGGACCCTGCAGGGATGGATATTTTTTCGAAAAAACCTCGACCTGTTTTTTTCCAGTTTTTTTCGTTTTTTTCCGGTTTTTTCCGAAATCGCGGAAAAAACTACAACTCAAGTTCTCTGTATCGTAGCCTGATTTTACTATTCTAACGCTTTCTAGCGCCTTCCTCAGTCTTTTCAGATCATAAATACAGGTGTTACAATGTATAAATCACGAAACAGGCATGAAACAGTGCCTGACAGGTTCCGTCAATATTGCTATATGCAAATTTTCTTACACAAGTTTGTATTTTGTTTTATCATGCCAAATTTGGTCTTTTCTGTTGTTTTTTCTAACAGTTTTGGGCCAGTATGGCCTATTAAACATCGCAAAAGCCCATTTTTTAACAGAAAAATGACATAAATTAGCGATTTTTAGCTTGAGTTTTTTCCGCGATTTATGTTTTTTTCCGACCCTTAGGAAAAAAACCGTTTTTTTTCGGAAAAGAACGGAAATAAACACCGGAAAAAACACACCTCACATCCCTGGTATAATGTTTATTCAACTTAGATTTCCACAAAGGTCTTGTTCATATTGGCGCAACTACTGACTCTATTTCGTCCAACCCTAAATACTACCCTACCCTATCTTCAGTGAGCACTTTACACTGCTTGACCGACCATTTGGGACTATCTCCTAGTTCACAACGCATACTACCTGCTATGTTTGTATGTACGTATGTACAGGGTGTGTCAAAAAAAAACAACCCAGCAGATTTTTTGCTGTAGCAACCGCAAATCTCAACCGATTTGAATGAATCCTGCTTTAAATGAAAGATAAATAAATTCTTGAACGACTGGTGGAGCCTTTATTGAGATGCGTTGCTTAGTTCCTGAGATAATTGCTTTCAAAATCAAAACAGAGATTTTGGCAGTGCACAACAGAGATTAAAACAACCCAGCAGATTGTTTACTGTAGCAGCCGCAAATCTCAACCGATTTCAGTGAGTCCTATTTTATATGAAAGATAAATTAATTCTTGAAAGTTTGGTGAAGGTTTTATTAAGATATGATGCTTGGTTCCTGAGATATTTGCACTCAAAGTCAAAACAGATTTTGGCTATGAACAAGAGCGATTTTTATTATTCTGTTGCACTTCATAATAAAACCGATTCCTACTGCTCAGAGCTAACGTAACGAGGTTTTTCTGGTGCCACACATGCTTGGTTACTTCATTTGTAAAAGTCTTGTTGCCCCTCAGCAGTAGGAATCCGTTTTGTTGTGAAGTGCAACGGAATCGCTCTTGTTCACTGCCAAAATCTCTGTTTTGAGTTTGAAGGAAAATATCTCAGGAACTAAGCATCGTATCTTAATAGGGCCTTCACCAGTCTTTCAAGAATTTATTTATCTTTCATGTAAAGCAGGATTCATTCAAATCGGTTGAGATTTGCGGTTGCTACAGCAAAGACTCTGCTGGGTTGTTTTTTTTTGACACACCCTGTATATTGAATTGAATTGAATTGAAATTTTTACTTCCCAGGCACACTATACAAAAGTACACGTACATAGCACGAAAATGAGACACAAATTAGCAGTGCAAGGAAGAAGGATTGAATTAAGCCTAAATGGCTATTTTAGAACTCAACCCTATCTGTTAGAAAACGTGAAAGGTCGATGCGACTGACTGCCTGTTGAAAAGCTTTTAAAGACTGAGAGTGCTCGAGTGCTTATGTTTATAAGCATTGTGTACAATGATCAAAACACGCTAGCGTTAGCGATAAATTCTTGCTTTACACAATTTGTCCATTCAGAACTACTGTTGCTAAGTAAATTTATTTGAAATATAATTTAATTATAATTTACTTACCAAACAATTTACTTGTATTAGTAAATTTCTAAAAGAAGTTAATTAAAATTATACTTATAATTTACTTAAGACAAAAATTCACTTCTAATATAATTAATATTATAATTTACTTACCAAATAATATACTTGCATTAGTATATTTCTAAAAATATAATAAAATTTTCAAATAATTATAATTTACTTAGCAACAGTATTCAGAACTGATATTTATGGCTTATTCTAATGCAGAAAAGCCAGAACTGGGTCTCTATTTGCACTCTATAATCTACCGGGAACATACGAAAATCAATTTTTGGGAACATAATGAACTCGCATGGTCGTAAGCAAAATTAATTAATCAATTAGGTATTTTGATTTTCGTATCGACTAACGACTACGAATATTAAAATGGGCAAATGTTTATTTAACGAATACGAAATTCAAACGGATTTAGTTTTTGTGCCAATCCCTATGTGTGATAGAAAGATAGATAGACAGGGGCCCTTTTTACATATCGTAAACAATATTATAACCCTTGATTCTGTTTTTTCTTTCGGTCGTCCAAAGTTGGTGAATAATTTATGCGCCTCTATTAACTAGTAGGTAGGCAAATGTGCTCTTTATTATTATTGGGATATGTTAGCGAGACTGCCATGCGACCAAAGTGAGCTATCATGCCCCGCGTTCATAATAAAGGTACGTTTAAATATACATTAGAAATGTAGCGCAGCTTAAAGAAATCATGTATTTTTCAGTTGTAACATACGTCAGGAACACCGTACTTATCATTGGACTTATAACTGTGTTACAAAACTTTCGCTCTTACATTTGGAACGTCCGTTCACCGATCTTTATGCTTGACCGGTCTTCAGTCTCTAGTTCTAGCATAAAACCCAAATCCAGTCATTTTCTGGAGTCTTCCTGCAAATTCCCCATCCTTCATCCCGATGAAAGCACGATTTCTAAGTACGTTTCCCATCCAAGAACTCTAAAGTGCCCGAAAGTGCAAGCCGATTTGGCTTCTCTGGACGAAAATGATAACTTGCGGGTGTTTTCGGTAGAAAAATATCCTAATCCTACTTGTTTTTATCGCGGACTTGGCGGTACGTTGAAACCCCGAGTGACAGAGGTGATTTACGAAGGAAAATGGACGCCGGTATGTTTATGTAGTTCAATAGTATTCAAAAATGTCTATATAAGCAAGCATTTCAGCTAAAACTCAACCAAGCAAACCAGATTCCCTTTGATCAGTTTGCAGTTAAGTGTTTGGAGGTCCAGGAAACTTGGACACCAAACAATGATGGCTTGCCGAAAGAAAGTTTCCACACAATTTATGATAACGCATTCGCCAAGTTTGGTCAAAACCATAAAAATAGTCGCAAGGCTGACCAGGATCAACTGAGCATAGATGTAATAGTAGTGGACAGTTCTTCGCTGAATGCCTGGAGAAGACACATGCCCATCAGTTGGAAGTATATGACTGATTCTATGCAGATGGAGTGGCTTCAGGGATACAATAAGGTGGCTGACAATAGCGTTGTTAATTTATTTCCCGTTTTTGCTGGAATTCGTTATTACACGCAGTCACCGGATATGCTCAGTGAGCTACTTCCTTTCTCGTATATGAATCAAGTGTTGGATTTGGAACCAATCGATTTCTTGTGGAAGGGAATGAAAGGTTTGCGCATTTTCAGTAGTTTACAGCAATGATCAAGTGTTTTATTATGTCCATGATAACATACATGTAACAGGTCATCCGCCGATGGGGGAGGGGGGTTGGGGGGTCTGGCGCCGGCCGGGGGGGTCTGAGCCAAAATTTTGGGGGAGGGGGGTGGGCACTAAAAAACGCTCAAAAATCGAAAAAATCGCAATTTTTTGGCTAAAAATTGCCAAAAATCGCTAATTTGGGCTGAAATACAGCTAAAAAGTGCTGTTTTGCAGGCGATTTTTGAGTGTGAAATTGTAAAAAATTGCAAAAATTTGCTCGAAAATTTACTTGCCAGAAAAATCGGAGGGGGGTCAGTGAAATCGTCTCGGGGGGGGGGGGGGGGTGTTCCCCAAACCGGGGGGCGGGCCAAATTCGGGTGGGGGGCAGACCCCCCATACCCCCCTGTTACATGTATGCATGATAACGATAATGATAATGACAACCACGATGACGATGATGACAATGATGATGCCAGTGACAATGACGATGACAACGATGATGATGACAATGACGATAACGATGACAACAACAGTGATGATGATGACGATGATGACAGTGACAATGACGATAACAACGATGACGATGTTGATGACGATGACTTTGACGATGATGATAACAACGATGACAGTGATGATGACAATGATGATTACGATGACGATTATGACAGTGGCGATGACGATGACAACGATGATGGTGATGATGATAATGATGATATCAATGACAATGACGATGACGATGACAGTGATGATGGCGGCGATAATGGTGATGATGACGATGACCATGATGACGATTATGATGACAACAATGATGGTGACAATGGCAATGACAACGATGACAGTGATGACAACAATGACAAGGATGACGATGACAATGAAAACGATGATGACAATGATGATGACGATGATGATGACAATGACGAGGACAATGACAATGACAACAATGATGATGACAACAAGAACAATGACAACAACGGTGACAATGACAAGACAACTATAATGACAGTGACAGTGACAGAGACAGTGACAGAGACAGAGACAGAGACAGTGACAGTGACAGTGACAGTGACAGTGACAGTGACAGTGACAGTGACAGTGACAGTGACAGTGACAGTGACTATCACATAGTGATGGTGACAATAATAATAATTATGATGATTTCAGCAAAGGGTTGTGTAACAATGTGGAATGATGATCTGATGCACTACTCAATGGGTCTCTTCCACTTCCCACTGCACCAGACCAAAGGCTGGGTGAAGAAACCAACCGACTACTACTTTCGGCCCTGGCACGTCTACAACTACCGCAATCTGTTCACCTCAAAGACTCGACACTGTATGCGCAACGATCCAATTCACCAAAAAGTGCTCAACTTGACCGAGCGCTACTTGCTCAAATTCAAGGACACCTGTCACTTTTCCTTTACGTTCCTGACAGAGCTAGCACACGAGAACCCCAGTTTTGTAGAAATGATGGATGACGACTTTGCTTCCTTCCTCAAGCAGATCCACGAATCCAAACTGCTCGATAAGACTGGACTGATAATAATGGGCGACCACGGACACAGAATCAGTCAGATTATGCACAGCTTCGTAGGACGATTTGAGGAACGACTGCCCTTGTTTTCAGTATGGTTGCCTCCGTGGTTTAAGCAGAGAAATGCCGAACTTTTGAGCAACCTGAGGATGAACAAAAATCGTCTGACCGGTAATTTCGATGTATGGCAGTTGCTGAAAGAGTTGGCGTCGGGCAGTTGGAAGTCAGCCCACTATAGTCCGGTAGGAAAAGGGATCTCACTTCTACGACCGATTCCTGTCAACAGATCCTGTAAAGCAGCACATATTCCTAAGCAATATTGCACTTGCTTAGAATCGGCACCGATCAACAGTTCCCAGGCTGAAATTGAGGAGATCGAGAAGTTTATGCACTACTGGGTAGCCAATGTCTCTTGTTTCAAACAAGATTGGCAGATTTCCCTGAAGAGTGTCCGAAAGTGGAGTATGACTCAAATGGTGAGACACGGTCTACGCTACCAGGATCACAAAGAGATGCAAAAGTTGAAGAAGAAAGCTAAAATGGAGATATTCTATTACGAATTGGTACAGATGTTGGAGAGGAAGGATGGACTGAAGATTGTGGCCAAGCTAAGAGTGCAGCGAGTGGTCAAAACTGGACTGGTCACTGTAAACGGAGAACCGCTGATTTTGGAATCAAATTCAAACAACTTCAATGTTGATTGTGCGTTTAAGAAGACGTTTAGTGAGTATTGTGATTGCATGATGAATATTTGATGTGTTTGTTGTTGTATAGAATTCAGCTTCTTAAATTACTTCTTGTACAGCGAGTTTAGTCTATTTGTGGACGGGAGCCCAAATTGGGGGTGCAGTATGGTGTCAGTAGCGTAGCCAGGGGTGTAACGTAGGTACTACATCCACCCTGGCGGTGGAGGTATGTACATACATTGAAAGAAAAATCTCTCAAATCTAGGAGAAACGAAAAAATTACATACTAACCGGAGTACGGTAATGAAAATTCAGCAATCTTTAAAGAATTTCTTTATCTCTCATTTAATAAAGGATTCATTCAAATCGGTCGAGATTTGCGGTTGCTACAGCGAAACAGCTGCTGGGTTGATTTCTTTTGGCGGACCCTGTACATTGTACATAGTAAGTTAAGTTTGTGTAGTGTAGTTCGTTTGTACATGGTTCGCCAAAAAACAACGCCGCAGTTTTGTTTGTTTGTTTGTTTGTTTGTTTGTTTATGAGTTCCACTGTCCTTTCGGACAGCTCAGGACACCCCTCGCTCTTTTCAGAGCCCTTCAATGGGGTAGCCCTGTCTACAAGCAACCCTCCCCTTTGCTGCCATTGGGTGCAACGGCAGCGCCGGTTCGGTTCCCATTTACCTACTGGCCATCACCGGCTTTCGGCGGTCTGGGTTGGGCTTTATGTCGACTACATTTTTACATGGGCAGTTTTTTACTGTTAGCAACCGCAAATCTCAACCGATTTGAATGAACCCTTTTTTAAATGAAAGATAAATAAATTCTTCAAAGATCGGTGTAACGTTCACTAAGATACTCTGCTGAGTTCCTGAGATATTTGCCCTCAAAGTCAAAACAGAGATGATTAAAAACAACGCAGCAGTTTTTTTTACTTTTGCAACCATATGAATCTCAACCGAATTGAATGAATCCTTTCTTCATGAAAGATTGATAAATTCTTCAAAGATTGGTGAACTTTTTGTTAAGATACTTGGCTTTGTTCTTGAGATACTTACCCTCAAAGTCGAAACAGATTTTGGCAAAGAACAAGAGCGACTCCGTTGCACTTCACAATTAAACAGATTCCTACTGCTGAGGGCTAACGAGACTTTACTGGTGAAGTAAACCGAGCGAGTGTTTCTCCAATAAAGCCTCCAATAGCCATCAGCTATGATTTTTCTCCGTACGTTTTATTGTTAGACACTAATAGAATATGTGCTGCACAATGTATCTTGTTTTAAGTGGGGTGGTTTGGCGGGGTATCGTACCTTCTGCTTTTTTCCGTTCCGGTGTCCTGTTCGTTTGAATAAAAATTTTATAATAATAATCAGCAGAAGTAGGATTCCTTTTGGTTTGAAGGGGAAACGGAATAAAATTAAAATTCTTTTTTTGTTTTTTTTTATTTTTCTTTTTTGTGTGTGTGGGGGGGTCTAAGGTTGAGAAGTAAAGTAAAAAAATTAAATATAATTTTAATATTTTTTTTTTTTTTTTTTTTCTTTTTTTTTTATAATTAATTAATTTGATTTGGGGTTGGGGGTGGTGTGGAGAGAGATGGGGGGGTTGGGTTTGGTTTTGGTTGTTTTTTGTAGTTATTTATTTTTTTATTTTTGTTTATATATTTGTATTTTGTATATCGAGGGTGCCGCGGCAGCGGCAACCGGTCGAGGTTGCCGCGCCAGCGGTCTCCCTATTATGCGCGTTTTCGGTTTTACTGTTGCATTTTTACGTCATATTGCGTAATCGTAATGGTTATACAAAGTACGGTATACGGTAATGGTATTGATTCAGGCAAGGCGGGAATTTGATTTGTTGTCATTTGGTTTAGTTGTCTGTGGGCGGTTTACACGAATATAGCAATGCTAGCCGGTATACTTTTTTACTAGAAATAATAAGAAACAATAATAATGATAATACTAATAATCGTTATATCATCACTGTCGTCTCTGTTAGTATAGTGTTGTTGGACCGGGAGTTTGTGTTGTATTGTGGTCGGACGGCTTTGGTTGTCGTGGTTTCTGTCGAAAATCGCTTGTAAATGGTGAGTCGGTATTCGGGTTGAGGAGACGGATAAGTATGATGGAGTCGGTTGCGCCTGTAAACGCAGTGTAGTGACTGATACAAGTATCAAGTTCAGATAATACGTAATAAGTTGACGAAATTAGTAAAACAAGGACATATAAAGCTACGTTAATATTACAATGATCGAGTAGTTTTTTATGCGAATGGCTAAATATAGTTCGCAATAGTTTGTACGTAGAAGGGAGATATTACACCGATGGGATAGTGCAGACATGGCTCTTGATGTTTGGGCTTTGAATGCTTCAGTAGCAAAGGCAATCCGAGTATCCATAAGCGTTTCTTCTGAACAGTTAATGCTGAAAAAGGTAAAACAAGTACAGTTAGAGTCCTACAAGTGGCGACCAATCAATCGTGACCAATTGATAGGTAATCTTTGAGACAGATTTGTCTGACATTTTGTTTGAGTACGGCAGTTCTAGAGATGAGACAATTTGTTTTACGGATGATGATGAGACACCGGCAGTAGGAGATTGTGGCGTTGTGTGTTGTTTGGACGGCTTTGGCTGTAGAAGATTTGGCGGTGGAGACGTAGGAGGATCGGATTTGTGCGATTGGAGTCTGATATGGTGGCGTTGTATCTAAATGAAAGAAATGAAAATAAAATGAATGACATATGAAAAATCAACAACTGTAGATTGTCATCAACCTTATCACTACACAACTGGTGCTAACAATAGCGGCGGCTAGGTAGGCAGGGGCCGCTGGATAGTGAGCGTCCAATCAATGGATAGGTACCCGACTTTGAGTAGGCAAGCCGCCGCGGCTCAATGTTTAGCAAACGAGTGCATCGAACTTTTGTTTAGGCAAACTCTAGCACTGACCGGCGGATGGTTTCTCTAATCAAAAGTTGGGTGCACTGGTCTTTTTCTGAGCACTGACGGGTGGCCGGGTTGCGTAATCAAAAGTTGTCTGACTGAACTGCTTTCTTCTAAAGACTGACGGGGGGTGACCGCTTTGCCTAATCAAAAGTTGGATCCACTGCTTTCTTCTAAGCACTGAGCGGCGGCGGTTCGTCTAATCAAAGTGAGGGTGCTCTGTTTTCTTGTAAACACTGACCGGTGGGGCGGACCTTGCCGGGCGTTGGGGCAGTTTGGTTGGGCGGACCTTGCCTTTCCGGTAACAGGCAGATTGAGTGAATGAGGTGATATCACGGCCATGGCCAAATTGGCAGGCGCCTGCCCGAAAGCGGTGACCTATAACAAGTTACATTATCAGACACCATCTAGTAACAAGTAACTGAGTTACAGCCATACATGGGCCGGAAAAATGGGTTGGGGGTAGTCAAAATCCGAAAATTTGGGGGTGGGCCTGCCGGTTTGGGGGGTCGCGGCGAGTTTGGTGGGTGGGGTCAGGAACAAAGTCGGCTTCAGGTGGGTGGGTGGGGTCGTTTGGGGGGGGTCGAGCCCAAGTTGGGGGTCGGCAAACCTCCCGGACCCCCCCGCGGCCCATGTATGGTTACAGGAGGTAGCTTTTGAAAGTAGTCATCGTATTGGCCGTACAGGTCGTCGTATTGGCGATATTTGAGATACATGGCGTTGAACTTGCGGAAAATGGTTTCGGCTTGGTTGAACATGCCTTGCACAAATCTGTCAGCTTTCTTGTCTAAGCCAACAAACTTGAACGGTTCAACCTCCTCTTCTCTCTTTCCAGCTGGACGATCTTGGCCAAAAGCACCTGTCGGTCTGCTGCGTGTGAGGGCTGTGTGATTTGGTGATTTGTGGCTTTGCAAGAAGGTCTGGCAAAACATAGTGCTTTACACAGAGACAGTCGGGCCGGCTAGGTAGGCAGGGGCCGCTGGATAGTGAGCGTCCAATTGATGGATGGGCACCCAACTTTTGAGTATGCTACGCGGACGCCGCTCAATGTTTATAACAAACGAGTGCATCAAACTTTTGTTTAGGCCAACTGAAGCACTGACTGGCTGGCGGATGGTTTCTCTAGATATTTTTATTGTATGATGTAACCAAATCAACAAATAGGTATAACAAAAACGAAATATCACTGTAGGAGGCCGGTCGGCCTCCCAATAAAACAAATTGTTCAAGGCACATATTCAATTTATATTCTACAGCAAAAATAACAGACGTGAAACAAAGAAACTACAGAGCAAAGACACAGTACGGGAGGCCGGTCAGCCTCCCTACAGACACAATATTACACGACGTTGCCTAAACGGTCAGAAACTTTTCAACTGTACTGGTAGTTATTCTAGGAGTTTTACCTCAAAGTTTTAAGGATTTGCTCGCATTTCCAACTAATTTTAGCATCTAAAGCTACAATATCTGGCACGTACAGGTGGTACGGTACCGCGTTATAAACGGTTTGTCTCTCCGACCAAAGCGTGGTTTTGTACACAGCACAAATAGTTCTAACGATTCTTCTACCTTGTAACTGGAGCGGGGGTCCGAGGGCCCCGTTAAACCGAATCGTATCCCAGTTCCAAGTGACTGCTGGGTCAACACCATTCATTGCTAGTTGCATACGTTGTCTAATGCCTCCAAGTTTGGGGCAGATACTGTAAAAATGCACGGGATTGTCGCCGTTCGGCGCATTACACATTGGGCAGAACGGGTTCTGACTACGTAAAGATACCCCAAATGCTAGTGCGTTATGTAGTACCTTATATCCTGTTATCCGTTCATAGACCGGTAGCTCTTTTGACAAGATTTCTGGCCATACCGTTTCCCAATCCAGAGTCGGCTCTCTGAGTACGCACTGTACTGGGTTGACCTCTGAGTATAGAAATTTCAAGTACACGTTTTTAGTCTTGAATTTATCCCAAACGATTTCGGGTAAGAAATTTTGGCTTTTTCTAAAGGCTTGTATAAACTTGCAGAGATACTTGTTAGATTGACTGACCGTTGCAGCCGCATGTAGGTACTCATTTCCAGTAATTTGTTGACAGTAATTACGTATGTTAGGAAGCGTTCTTCCAAACCAGTAGACCAACTGGGCCCACCACACCCGTCTTTTGGGTAGATTGCAACCTTCAAAAAGTAACTGAATAGTCTTCAGATAGATACTTTCACATCTGTAGTTTAGCATAGGCAAATTAAGGCCACCGTCTTTCCACGGGCGTACTAAGGTATCGGTTGCTATTGGACGCCATTTTGGGTAATCCCAAACGAAATTCAAAATCATTGTTTTAACTGCCTGTAAGTCACAGGGCTCTGGTGGGTCGAAAGGTATGATATGGTAAATCTTAGATATTAAGTATATGTTTACAAATCTGATACGGTCGTACCAATTCATATGTTTTTTAAAGCATACTTCAAGCCGTTGCTTCATATTCCCAATCGCTTTTTCCCAGTTGGATCGATGCTGTTTTTGAAAGTCATTTTGTACATAGACTCCAAGAATTTTCAGTTCATTTCTTATGTGCTCAGCTGGTAACCCGTACGTAAAATCGGGCGCTACATACCCCAGCGGCATAACTTCGGTCTTTTCTTTATTGATTTTAGCTCCTGATGCTTTACAAAAACGATCCATTTCATTTTCTAGATGGACATAGTCAGCCGGTCGGCTCAAAAAGAATACGTTATCATCTGCATATGATAAGCATTTCAGTTCAGTCATGCCCGAGTAGTACGGTAGTCGGTACCCTTCTATCCTTGTGTTTGCCCGTACGGCTGCAAGGAAAGGTTCTGCTTGTAAGACAAATAATAACATAGACACAGGACATCCCTGCCTTATACCTCTAGCTATCTCAAAGGTCTGAGTAAAAGTACCGTTCACCTGTACTTTAGCTCTGATTCCTTCGTATATGGTTGCAATCCATCTCAAGAATATGGGGCCAAATCCCATTTTGTGTAGAACTTTCTGCATCCAGATTTGGTCAACTCTATCAAAGGCCTTTTCGTAGTCATAGGCCATTAGCAGCACTCCATGTTTCTTAGCTTTTAGATATTCCTGAGTTGTCGCGTTCTCCACGACTTGATTCTTGTTGTAAGCGATCCAAGTCCTTCTGTAAGTCCTCCTCTCTGGTCTGCTTCATTTTACGAGCTACGAGTTGTCCGTACATACAGGTGATTCGGCCAAGGTGCTCCTTGCCTTTGTCCCACCAGTTCAAAATTTCCGTTCCTATCGGTTTTTGTGTCCGCCAGTACCACCAAAATCGTACCACCAAAATCTTTGCACTTTTAGTTTAAGTTCGTCATGTTTTAGCAGACTATTATTACACTTCCAAAAGCCTCTGCCCCACCGCGTCCAGTGGGGCTGTTGGATTTTGATACGTAATTTTGCGTGATCAGATATCAGAGTAAACGGCTCGTACTGTATTTCATTCAGAAAACGTTCCGTTTCCTGTGAAGCATAGATCCTATCAATACGGCTGTACGCATTTCTGGAGGAGAAACTATACGCTATTTTATTAGGATAGCGGTTCCGCCACGCATCAATAAATTGACTATTGTACAGTAGGTTGAACAACACTTTAGCCTGTCTATCAGAGGGCTGTATTTCGTGCGTAGCTCTATCCAACTGAGCATTGGGGACTGCGTTCCAGTCCCCTACCAAGTAATCACACTTTTTCGGTGTCCACACGTTCGAAAAGTGTTCTACCCATCCTCTAAGTCCACCATCAGTCTGGCGCGAGGCATAGATGTTCCAAATTCTAAATTTCTTTTGACCATATATCAGTTTTAAAATCTGGACAGTCCCAGGCATTTTTACATCGCACGACTTAACAGATTGAATAAGCTCTCGTTTTACAAGAAAAGCTGTTCCTCCGGAATGGGCCGTCCCCATATTCCAGAAGATTTCACCATCAAAATTTCGTTCTACTTGAGATTTCAAGAGAGGACTAGGATTATGGATTTCTTGAAGGGCCGTTATATCGGCTGACCGAATTTCGTCTAAAACAAATTTCCATTTCGGAGTCGCTAAAATCAAATCTTGATGTCCTACCAATCCATTTACATTGTACGATACCAATACGAGATTTTTTGCCGCAGCCATTGTTACGCTTTAGAGGAGCCCTTGCTGTTTCTGGGCCGAGGCGCCGTGTTTTTAGTTGCACCTGCGTTCCTCACAGTAACCTTGTCAGTTTTTTCTGGTTGTTTATCCAGAGTCGGCTTGTCAGGCGGATGTAAGATTTTTGGTCGTTTTTTATCGAAACTAAACTCTGCCGATCTCTGTCGATGTTTCGACACCCTAGCTGGTTCTGAGGTCACAGAGCCGGTTTCGCTTGCTTCGCTGGCTGAGGAGATAGTTGCTCTCGCATTAAAAAATTGCTCCATTACTGCCTTTCGGCTTTCGTCTGCAGGTTTGTCTGAGAACTGTCCAGTTAGCTCCTCGATGGAGCCAATTGGACACACCATTCCCTCCACGCGCACACTTTCGTCCATCTCCTGCTGTTGCTCTCCCAGCTCTGGGTACTCCGTTACGTCATCAAGGTCTGGACCAGGACAGGTCCAGGCCGTGTGACCCTGCTTTCCACAGTGTCTACAGGGTGCCTTACACTCTCTAGCAAAATGACCAAATTCCTGACAGTTGAAGCATTTTAGCTGATCTTTTTGACCCTCATATTTCGGATAGCACTTGCAGCCCTCAACATAAATTACCGGCGGAATCAATTTCAGTTGGCCATTGAAGAACACATGCCTGATTCCGTTTTCTACCCCTTGCAAGGCCTCGGGTTTGCTGTGTTTACAGCGGTAGACTCGGTACGCATTTCCGAATTGTTTCATTTTTGCGAGCAAGCCTTCATCGTCAATTTGCGAGCCGAGACCAAAAACAGCAACCTTCGTTGTTGCATCGCGTACTCTTTGTTTCTCGCTTTCGATCATACCTTTTATGGTTTCAACGGCATCGTAAGCCTCAAAGTCTGTTTTCTGGTCAGAGTTCTCAGGGTTTTCGATCGTGATAACACCTAGATCTTTGAGCGACTCGAACATTGTGTTCTTATACTGAATGCTTTTCGCAACGATCAAATACCCAGGTAGTTCTCCCCAGGACTGAATAGACTGCAAAACTTCAGGCAGCGTCAAGAAGTTTACGACTAGATCTTGTCCAATCTTTTCTATTACTTGAGCGACTGACGGAACATACTCAGGCTTGTCCACTGTTGGACAGAAGTAGAGTGATTTATCGTACTTGGACTCCCAGTTTTCGCCCAGTGCTTTTTGGAGATTGAATCTCCTTTCAAAAGGAGGCCGGTCGCCCCCTGATCGCTCAGCCATGACGGCCCCTGTTACACGCGTGGCTTTTACAGCGCAAGGCCGCGTGCACCCTAGGCCAGCACCAATCAATAGACTTACACCGCACGGACAGGTCAAGGGTCAGTTAGTTGCAGCCCAAATCCAACCACTTTGTTAGTCGAACCAATGAATGAACCAAACAGCAACGAAAGGCAGGTCCTTGAATCACTGTCCCCAAAGGCTTCTTGTCCACTTGTCGTCTGGCGGATGGTTTCTCTAATCAAAAGTTGAGTGCACTTCTTTTTTTCTAAGCACTGAGGGTGGCTGCTTTGTCTAATGATGAAACATTGCCTGAACTGGTTTCTTGTAAAGACTGATGGGTAAAGACAGACAAAAGCGCCAGTGAATTCGATGATGGAGAAGACGGATGGCACGTCAAATTCCATACCATCTTACTAAAGGGCAGCGCACGCAGCAGCCAATACAAAAGTGTGAAAGCAGGGCGGCAGAGGCCTGCATTCATTGCAGGAAGCTTTGCCGCAAATGATTTACAACCGGTTTTGGTCAGCTGGCTCACCCTTGCCCTCCTAGGCTGTTCAAGCAGCGGGACAACGAGTCTAAACTTGTCGCCATTCAATTAAGAACGTGCAGCGCGCCCACAAAAACCGAGAACACGCAGAATTTCAGCGATACATAAGACAAAAAATGAATCGAGCAAAAGTCAGAAAAAAATTTAGTTAGTCTTTTGTTGCTCGTCGCTAGTATAGCGTTCGAAAGCATGCTGATTTTGTCTATAATGATCACTTGGAGTTGGGTGTATGAAGCTCTATAGCATTCCGGAGGTTCGGACACTGGTAACATTCACAATGACTGAATGATCTGCTATCCCGGCCATGCTCAAATTGCCAGCCGGCTGCCGGAAAGCGGCGAAGTGTAACAAGTTACATAATCGCACAACATCTAGTAACAAGTAACTGAGTGAGTTACAAGTAGCACCCCGATTCTACATCTTTAACCAAGATGATCGAATCTGTTATCAGACAACTGCTTTTGACTTCCGTATTATTGTTTTGCACATCAAAACACCAGCACATCCACAACTAATGACTGCATCCTACCTCAGATTACATGTTCTCCTCATATCCCTTATTTCATCGATTATCGGCAGATTTCCCCCGCAACCGCACCTAGAAAAGTCGCTATAAAACTCATGCCCACAGACGCACATTACCGCGCGACTGGGAATATTTGTACAACTGCCCTAGCTACAGAATAACCACAGTTAAAAACATTGGGGTCCAACCCCCAGTACTTTAACTCGCTTTAAACGACAATTTTCACTATGGCAAAAATAGGAAAAAACCAAGTTTTCTAGCTCATCTTAAAGATAGCTGCGAATTTTACTGTGCCAGTAGGTCTACCTTAGTCGAGATCCCCTCACTAAACCAATCGTAGGATTCTAATCCGTGGACGCATTGCATATGCATGCGCAAGAACGAGTCGCTAGATATAACAACTAGCTATCCATTAACCATAAATATAACAAACTTCGTCCTAAACCCAGCACTTTAGTCCGCCAAAACCAAAAAATTAGCGAAGAAAGATCTACACTAAAAACACTAATCTGCGCATTTGGTAGTCATGCCAACTTTTGAAGCATTCGGATAATGGAAAATTCGAAAATATGTAAACTAAGGAAATGCTCACTACGAACTTGGCAATTTGGAAAACATGCACAATAAGAAAAAACCAACCACCAACACCCTGCACCCTACTCACTACTTTATCTTTACACAATTTACACATTACGCACAAAATCATTTAACTTAACTATTTGTTTCCCAACTACAGCCGTTGAGTTGACAAATTCAAAGCTGTTCTATTGACATGCGAAAACGGCCCTGGGCCCATATAAAGGCAAGGAAATCATAAGAAAAGTAGCGGGTCATAGACCCGCATAAAAACGGTCGAGGTTGCTCAGACAATACAACACCCCACATACCTGTTATCGACCAATAAAGGCAAGGAAATCACCCCCTCCCTCCCCTGAACAAATCCCTATTAAAGCAACCAATTTCCAAAAAAAACAAAACACAAAATAACGAAAAAATCAATAACACCATCCACATATAAAATCGATTTCCAAAAACAACAAGAAATACAAAGATAACATCTGCAAAATAAAACATCGCAAAAAATGAAAACACGATGCTCATCAGGAAACCTCGACGGCCTTTATGCCATTCCACCTCTAAATAAATACTACATAATAAAAAAGGCCGTCGAGGTTTCCTGATGAGCATCGTGTTTTCATTTTTTGTGATGTTTTATTTTGCAGATGTTATCTTTGTATTTCTTGTTGTTTTTGGAAATCGATTTTATATGTGGATGGTGTTATTGATTTTTTCGTTATTTTGTGTTTTGTTTTTTTTGGAAATTGGTTGCTTTAATAGGGATTTGTTCAGGGGAGGGAGGGGGTGATTTCCTTGCCTTTATTGGTCGATAACAGGTATGTGGGCTGTTGTATTGTGTGAGCAACCTCGACCGTTTTTATGCGTGTCTATGACCCGCTACTTTTCTTATGATTTGGGTATACAAGCCACAAGAAACCCAAAGGGGGGGAAGAAGGGGAGGGGGGAAAAAGAGGCGAAAAAAGGGGGTGGGGGGAAAACGGGGAGAAAAAAAAAAAAAAAAAGTTGGCGGGGGGTTTGGGTTGGGTGGGGATGTTCCGCCTTGGTTCCAGTCATTTTTCTCACCTTACTAATTTCCCATCGAATTAACGTCGTTTCGTCTTTGGTTCTCTACCGCAATTATGTGGTCAGATTTGAAGGTAAGAAGTCAAAGGTTAATTGGCTGCTTGCTGGGGGTAACCGACAAACCTCTAATAAATAGTAAATGTACTGTGCATTGTATATGCAAGTATATCTATTTCTTTTACAAATTTTAGTGGTCGTAGTTAGCAGCGCACATATAACAGGGGGTTTGGGGGTCTGACCCCCCTCCGAGACGATTTTTCCAACCCGCGCCCCCTCCGATTTCTGGCAACTAATCTTTTGAGCAATTTTTTGCAATTTCAGACACAAAAATTGCCAAAATCGCCGCTAAAAGGAGCTGTATTTCAGCCCAAATTAGCGATTTTGACGATTTTTAGCCGAAGAATTGCGATTTTTTCGATTTTTGAGCGTTTTTAGTGCCCCCCAAAATTTGGACTCCTTCCCCCGGCCGACGCCAGACCCCCAACCCTCCCTCGTCCTTCGACGGATGACCTGTTACATGTATGGTTTAGTAGTCTCGAAAAAGTCGCCAAAAATAATTTGTAGTCTTAGTTAGCAAGTCTCAAAAATTCTCGATAAATCTGGGAAAGTTGTAATCAGCAAAATTTTGAATAAATAGCCCATTTTATAAGCCACCCTATTGTTGGCCCAATTCTGGCTGTTGGTCGAGCTGTTTGAGTGCGGGACTGTAGGCCGTGGTATTGCAATAATTTCAAGTTTATTTATTTATTAATTATTTATTTATTACAGGCAACACAAACTGTTCGGGGGTAATACATGTTTCGGAGCAACGAGAGGTCAAGTGTCAAAACGTGCGAACAATTCTAAAACGTCGCTTGCTATGCTTTTGTATGACTTCCACACAAATCGATGGCTTGACGGTGCGAAGATTCTACGAGTTTCTCTTCCAAAACCCGAAGGTTGTTGGAAAACCTGCCCCTGTCAAAGATTCTGTTGTGGTAACGGTCAGCAATAGTGACCCTGAAACGCTGGCAGTCAAAAATTATACACGCAAACTCAACAATTGACTAGTGTCTTTGTTTTACTTGTAATTCAGTGCCCAAATTTTATGTCTATCCTGTTGTTTTGTTTGGTTGTTGGTTTCCTGATTTTAAACGACTTTGCATAGTGAATTCATACGGGTTATATAATAAAAAATCTTCAACTTTTAGTCCGTTCGAGAGTACGTCAAAGAGTACAACAAACATAAATTTCATGAAAAACTCAAACTAAAAATAGCAATTTTATGTCATTTCTTAGCTTAAAAACCTCGGCTTTCTTATTCGGAAGAACCACGCTTAGAAATGCGCACGAATTTCTAAAAATTTATGATAAAATACAGAACTTTTTATGTATTTTCTTGCGATTTCAGCATAGTTCAATGTAATTGTGTTCTTTTAAGGTTATTCTGACAAATTAACGAATTTCTGTCCTCATTTTCTTTGATTTTGGTAGAAAAATAACGTACATATCATATCAGTTAAAGATCAAATTGAGTCTCAGTAAGGCGAAAGTATGAAAAATAGCCGAAAAAGTGCTAAATTTGGCTCATTTGGACCCAGCCAATTATTTAACCGAAAAAAGCCGCCGGGACGGGCCGAAAAGTCCACTATTTCAGCATGCGGGATAAACAAGATAAAAACCTGCATAAATCGTAGATAGTGTTATGTTCGTTTTGTAAACACAGACGCGTTTAAGAAAAGCTTCTTGCGTAACTCTGCTGTAAAACTTTATTGAAGCGGCTTAAATCATTCCAGGTATCATCACAATCTAATCTAGATTAGTAAAACACAAGCCGTCACCAGGAAAGGGTGGCATAAATAATAGTGTTTCCGAGTAAATTTATTTTGAAATTAAATTACTTGCTCAGCCTCCAGAAGAAAATGACTTTGCTGCTGATTTGCGTGGTACCCAAATTCTGAAATCTAATTTGATATTTGATTTTTGATATGAATTAAATATAAATTTGCTAAAATCAATACTCAATTCCTGAGCAAACAGCTCAAAACCTGGGTCGTTCGTGTCTGTCCAAAATAGGTTGAACTTTCTTCAGATGGCGACAAATGGTCTACAAATTAGCATTTTATCAGTTGATATCTTTGCTATAGGCATGAACAAGGTCATCTTTGGACTAAACCTGTTTTTTTGTAGCCAGACTTTTGTTAGTGAAGCTGCCAAACCAAGCAAGTATATCTCAAATTCATACGAAATTTAATATAATTTTAATTTGTTTGACAGTCATCGCGAGAAATTAACTTTGTTATTAAATTGCTATTTACTTGGTGATTTGGGCCAAAACAATTCAATTTTAATTTGATCGGAAACACTACTAAATAATAATCGTATCAATCAATCATGTTAACAGGGTCTTAGAAACGGCGGCTGGCATACTATGTACATATATGGTAAGTATTGATAACGTAATAAATCACAATCACAATTTCGACCTAGCTTCCTTCATGGCCGGGCCCAGATACCGCTTGACCGAGTCGAGCACCTAAGGCACCGCTTTATGCAAATTTTATACAATAATATAAGAAACTGCACCTGAGTTTTGTTCAGATTAGAGTGTTGTGTCCATTTCAGTAGGTTGGGGTAGACCTCTCCATCTTCTCTGCCCAAGACAGAGCGCAGTTGTTGGTCGCAAAAGTCCCAGCTATCGGCGAGCGCCACTGCATTAGGACGCAACGACGCCAAACTTTCGTAGACGCAATGACGCACATACGCCACTTGCTGACCACTCATATAGCCGTCCTGAAGATAAGCCTGGTTTTTGCTTAAACTTGTTGTTAGCTAGTACTCTTGTGTTACATATAAACGTGAAAAATCAGAGTAGATATAAATACAATACCTCGATAAAATCGCCGTAGCGACTGTAGACCAGATGACAGACATACAAACGACAAAGTTGTCTGAGAACTTTTCTTGATGGTTCATCCTCTATAGTTTCGACAGTTTGCATGAAATTACTGACCAGGTAAACGCGCGTGTGTGCCTAGAATGCTAGCAAAATTGATAGCAATTACATGCCCTAAAACTTCCAATAGTAGCACCTTTTATAGACAGTCCGAAACCATAAACTCTAATAGTAGCGCCCTTCTAATAATAGCGCTCCCACGCGCAGTACTATCAACGTTTTGTACATGTAGAATAGTGTCCCTTTGAGACAATTTGCTTTGATTCAGCTTGCAAACATTAGTCAGACTAAAACTCATATAAAGATTGTTTGTGTTTAAGAGAAAACTAGTCTGTATTTTCAGAAAAATGAGCATACTTGAGATGGCCAATGTAGCATTGGAATAATAAACGCGCACGCTCCAATAATAGCGCCCTCAAAAGCAATCAGGAAAAAATAATAGCACAGCGCTATTGTTAGAAGTTTCTCGGTATTACAGTCAGGCACTTAACGCCCTTTATGGTACTGACACTACGGTTGGACGCATATATGCAATATGCAATATCAAACAATGCATATATGCATGGTTTTTGGCATGCATATATGCATATGCAATATCATATGCATGCAAAATTCCAATATGCAATAGTCACATGCAAATTGACCCTGATATCAAAATTTTGCATATTTTTAGTTTGCATATTTTTTGTCAAAGGTGTCGCTGATTTTTCGTGCTGTATACTTATGTTCCGAAGAACCTTAAACGATTCAAATAGTTGTTTCATCTATTTGGCGCGGAGAAATCGATAAAGTAGTACTCATCCAAACAGTACTAGTTTCAAAGAGGCCGATTTCTGGTTTTGAGCTGAGCAAAAATGAAAGAGTTTGTTTAGCGAATTGCGAATTTCTGCAAGCCCCTCATTGCTTAATAAATATCTGCAGTTTTTAGCAGAATTGTTCAAACTAAGGTGGCACAATTAACATCCCAAAACAGCCAAACAGACTGGATTTCTGAGTTTAGGATAGTCGCCACGTTTTTGCTAATTTTTCATAAATCTAAAAATAAAAAATCTTAAATAAAAAGTCCCTTGATTTGAGGCAGTTTATACTGTAAATCTGTACTTTACAGAGATCAAAGCTTCCTCTTTCCACTTACAGAAAGTATGGAGATGAATGGCTTGAGACAGACATGGGCTAGCAATTCGGCTGAGGGGGGTAGAATTTTCAATTTCTGAGGGGGCGGAGGGAGTACTAGGAGCATCTGAGGGAGGGGCTGAGGGGTGGTTAGTCAAAAAGCCCAATTTTTGCTAAAATCAAGGTTTTTGGCTTATTTCTCACTAAAATAACTTAAAGTAAGCCATTCTGAGCTCATTTACAATCCAGCCTTATTTTTATCATAATTTTTCTATACAAAATTCTTCCAAAAAAATTCCTGAGGGGGAGCGGCCGGCTGAGGAGGGGGTACGTCATAACCTGATGGGCGCCAATCCCCCTCAGCCCCCTTTGCCCATGTCTGGTTTGACACCCTAAACTCAACTCAAGCCGCAAATAATCGAAATCTCAACTGAGACTTTTCAGATTCTGAATTTGTTAAAACTACGACGCGACTACAAACTGTTAGGTATACCACATTAGAGAAAACTAATTTGAACATGCAAACAGTAATTTTGCCAAAAATCTGTAATGTCAACCATTTTTATCTAAAAATTACGTAATGAGCTGGTCTTTCATGCCAAACTGTGTTTCCCCTCTTGTTTTTTTCAGATGAGGTCTGTATCTGTAAAATGGGTATGCCTAATAAATGCTAAAGATTGCGTAGACATTCCAACCAAACCCGAAAATGCTTGGAAAACGTCCAGTTATCGATTTCAGGCCGCCTTGATAAAATATGCAAATATGCAAAAAATATGCACATATTTCATTTTTGAATGCATATGATATATGCAATATCAATATGCACTAGAGATTGCATACATATATTCATATGCAATATCATATGCATCCCAAAAATGCGATATCATCCAACCATAACTGACACCATGTATGGTGCCGAGGGTAGTGGTACCATATATGGTACCCCCACGTGCGGGGCCTGTTGTGGTACCATATAAGGAACCAGTACCATCCATATATGGTACCCCTACCTTCGCATTGGTACCGGTACCATACATGGTACCACTCTGTTCAGATTTCGTACTGTATATGGTGTCGGTAGCATAAACGGCGTTAAGTGCCTGACTGTATTACCTATGCTACTTACTTTAGCAGCTTTGCACAGTTCCACCGCCATTTTGTTGCGCGCAATTTCCATACTGATTCCCGATTTCATCAGCTTTCCCATTTCAGCTACACAGCTCATTACTTTCCGCTTGGCCACATGTTGAACAGCTTCTAGTAAGTGTTGCATAGAGACAAACTGGTCTAGTGAGCTCTTCTGACCACTATTTCGGCTCAAATATTCGGTTAGACCGGTCTGTTCATTGCCTGACATCACTGCATGGCCGGCCTTGAGCAAATATCTGCGTAAAAAAGGCTTGCTTGATAAAAAAAGTTAGACAAAAGATTGCATTACCTACAGGGATGCCTACCAAATTCAAACTTTGTATTTGATATGGTATGGTATAGTAGAAAGTTGGCGATTTGAATTCGATATGGCATGGTATAGTACAGGGTGTCTCAAAAAAATGATCACATTTCTTTTTACTGCCATTTCCGCAAATTTTGACCAAACAGGCTGAAATTTGGACCATAGGTGCCCAAATTCGGGCAATTTTATGTGTTAAAGTTTGGTGCACTAGGCTTGACTCAATCCCGAGAAATTTCAAAAAAAGTGAAATTTGTTAAATCAATAGTGAAAGCCGGTCACCGAAAAAATGATCACATTTCTTTTCACTGCGATTTCCGCAAATTTTGACCAAATAGGCTGAAATTTGGACCATATGTGCCCAAACTCGGGCAATTTTATGTGTTAAAATTTGGTGCACTTGGCTTGACCAATTCTCGAGAAATTTAAAAAAAAGTGAAATTTGGCAATTTCAATACCAAAAGCGGGTCACCGAAAAAACGTTACATTACATTATCGCGTAAGCTCTAACGATAGCGTTGGAGTTCATGCGTCAACTTTTTACACACGAATTACCCTGAACTTCTGCGTTTACACTCCAAATTTCATCCAATTCCATCAAAAATTAGAAAAGATACAGGAAAAGGAAATGTTTCTATTTTTCGGTGACCGACTTTCACAATTGAAATTACCAAATTTCACTTTTTTTGAAATTTCTCGGGATTGAGTCAAGCCTAGTGCACCAACCTTTAACACATAAAATTGCCCGACTTTTGGCACCTATGGTTCAAATTTCAGCCTATTTGGTCAAAATTTACGGAAATGGCAGTAAAACGAAATGTGATCATTTTTTTGAGACACCCTGTATAATACAAGCTAATTCAGTTTGAATTTGGTTGGTATGAATTTGGTACAGTAGTGGTAGTTTGCTGTGAAAATGTCATAGAAGCCTTTGGAAATTATGTTCAATCCACATTTCTTGAGTTTTTTCGAATCAAAACATGCAGAAAGGATCGGGAATATACAGGGTGTGCCAAAAAAAAACAACCCAGCAGAGTTTTTGCTGTAGCAACCGCAAATCTCAACCGATTTGAATGAATCCTTTTTTAAATGAAAGATAAATAAATTCTTGAAAGAGTGATGTACCGTTTATTACGATAGCCTGCTTAGTTCCTGAGATATTGGTCCTCAAAGTCAAAACAGAGATTTTGGCAATGAACAAGAGTGATAAAGAACAACCCAGCAGATTTTTTACTTTTGCAACCACGAATCTGAACCGATTTGAATGAACCCTCTTTTGAATGAAAGACTGGTAAATTCTTCAAAGATTTATGCAATTTTTATTGAGATTCACAGTTTAGTTCTTGAGATATTTGCCTTCTAGATGGAAACAGATTTTGGCAAAGAACAAGATTTATTCCATTGCATTTCATAATAAAGCAGATTCCTACTGCTGGGGCTAATGATACTTTAGTGTTGAAGTAAACCGAGTTTCTGTTTCACCTGTAAAGCCTCCAAGAGCCCTTAGCAGTAGCAGGAATCCGATTTATTACGAAGTGCAGTGGAATAATAGAAAATCGCTCTTGTTCACTGCCAAAATCATTGTTTTGACTTTGAGAGCCAATATCTCAGGAACTAAGCAGACTACATTAATGAAAATTTCAGCAATCTTTTAAGAATTTATTTATCTTTCATCTAAAAAAGGATTTATTCAAATCGGTTGAGGTTTGCGGTTGCTACAGCGAAAAATCTGCTGGGTTGTTTTTTTTTTGGCACACCCTGTATTTTGATGTATTTGAAAAGTGTTATAAATATAGCCAACAAGCTAGTACTAAACTGAAAAGACCTTACCAAAATCATAATTCTAGTACTAACATTATCTGGTAGGCGTTTGATTTTGGTATGGTAAGGTATAGTATAGAAGGAGCTGTTTTGAATTTGGTTTGGTATGGTACTGGTACTAAATTCAAGTCAAAGATTGATTTTAGTACTAGTACCATTTTGGTGTGGTAGGCACCCCTGATTACCTGGCCACTTGTAGTAAAAGTACAACATTGTCCCCTTCATAGGTGCATCCGCCGACTGCAAAACCGTACAGTTCCGGTAGGCCACTGGCCTGCATGTATCCGTGTCCTCCGCAGGCCAAACGACATTGTTCTATACCTTGCGCTACGCCCCATGTTATCAGCGCTTTGAGACCGCTGGATAAGGCATGCAACTGTAATGTATGCAGATTTACTGTAAAGGCCATTCAGAATCCACTCGGTTTGTGTTTTGTGCAAAATTTTTCCATTTTCTTAGATCCGTTTGTTTCTAGCTACCCTACTTGACATAGTCTTGGAGTTTCTCAACACGAAAACATGAGATACTACGGTAGCTATTTGCAGATTTTCTGAGAAAACATTTTGCAATTGTGGGACACTACCCCCCATTAGCGGAAACCTACCATATTAATTTAAGACTATTATACCTATTACCTGTTAACCTATTACCTATTATTACCCATTAACTTAAGACTAAGATTGAATCTAAAAGTAAGTCTAACTTACAGTATTCCTAAGGTTCATTCATCCCGAACCTACGTAGAAGCCTAAAACCTGATCACTTTTGCAAAATCGGTCAGAAATAGCAGTATTTTTATTTTACAGTCAGGCACTTAACGCCGTTTATGGTACCGGTACCGTAAGTAGTGGTACCATATATGGTACCGGCACCATATTACAGTGGGAAAATATCGAAATTTTTAAAACATATTAATATAACTATACATATATGTTTTTCACCAATCAAACATATAAATAACACATATAGTTATATGTTTCTGAAAATTGAATATGCACATATTTTTAAACATAAAACATATTTGTGTAAAAGTCGCTTATTCACTTATATTTTGTCTGAATTTTTGATAATTCAAACTTGAGATTCTGAATTTCCTGTTTAAAACGGTTTGCAACAATTTAGATAGCATACTCAGATTCAATAAGTTTAAGTGAAAGTCAGATTTTGGAAAAGTTTACTGCCAAACAGCAACCAAAAGTCTTGAAATGATGAATTCCTATAGCAAAAGTATGTATATGTTTCCAGAAACATATTGGCCTCAAAACATATAAATACAAAACATATTTGACATGCAAACATATTTGGTAACATAAACATATATGTTTTCCCAAAAACAAACATATTTATGTTTTAAAACATATACATAGAACTACAGTGGGAAAATATCGAAATTTTTAAAACATATTAATATAACTATACATATATGTTTTTCGCCAATCAAACATATAAATAACACATATAGTTATATGTTTCTGAAAATTGAATATGCACATATTTTTAAACATAAAACATATTTGTGTAAAAGTCGCTTATTCACTTATATTTTGTCTTAATTTTCGATAATTCAAACTTGAGATTCTGGATTTCCTGTTTAAAACGGTTTGCAACAATTTTAGATAGCATACTCAGATTCAATAAGTTTAAGTGAAAGTCAGATTTTGGAAAAGTTTACTGTCAAACAGCAACCAAAAGTCTTGAAATCATGAATTCCTATAGCAAAAATATGTATATGTTTCCAGAAACATATTGGCCTCAAAACATAAATACAAAACATATTTGACATGCAAACATATTGAGAAACATAAACATATATGTTTTCCCAAAAACAAACATATTTATGTTTTAAAACATATACATAAAACATATATGTTTCCCACAGTACATAGAACATACAGGGTGTGTCAAAAAAAAACAACCCAGCAGAGTTTTTGCTGTAGCAACCGCAAATCTCAACCGATTTGAATGAATCCTGCTTTAAATGAAAGATAAATAAATTCGTGAAAGACTGGTGAAGGCCCTATTAAGATACGATGCTTAGTTCCTGAGATATTTTCCTTCAAACTCAAAACAGAGATTTTGGCAGTGAACAAGAACGATTCCGTTGCACTTCACAACAAAACGGATTCCTACTGCTGAGGGGCAACAAGACTTTTACAAATGAAGTAACCAAGCATGTGTGGCACCAGAAAAACTCGTTACGTTAGCCCTGAGCAGTAGGAATCGGTTTCATTATGAAGTGCAACAGAATAATAAAAATCGCTCTTGTTCATAGCCAAAATCTGTTTTGACTTTGAGTGCAAATATCTCAGGAACCAAGCAACATATCTTAATGAAAGCTTCACCAAACTTTCAAGAATTAATTTATCTTTCATATAAAATAGGACTCACTGAAATGGGTTGAGATTTGCGGCTGCTACAGTAAAAAATCTGCTGGGTTGTTTTAATTTCTGTTGTGCACTGCCAAAATCTCAGTTTTGATTTTGAAAGCAATTATCTCAGGAACTAAGCAATGCATCTTAATAAAAGCTACACCAGTCGTTCAAGAATTTATTTATCTTTCATTTAATGGAGGATTCATTCAAATTGGTTGAGATTTGCGGTTGCTACAGCAAAAAATCTGCAGGGTTGTTTTTTTTTGACACACCCTGTATATGTTTCCCACAGTATACCATATATATACATATGGTACCCCCACCTTCGGGACCTGTGGTGGTACCATTACCGGCAGCATATATGGTACCCCCGCGTTCGAGGTCTGTGGTGGTACCATATATGGTACCCCCACCTTCGCGTTTTTCCGGTACCGGCACCTTATATGGTGTCGGTACCATAAACGGCGTTAAGTGCCTGACTGTTTTATTAATCAAGAAAATTAGCTGTTGTTTGTAAAGAGTTTTCAAATTTCAAGGTTTCACTCAAAATCGGTCTTGCTTTCAAGAATTCGTTCGAAACAACAGTTCGCTACTCTAATTTGATCATCAACAGTGCATTGCTGTGTTAATGTCAGAGAAGCCTTTGGAAATTATGCTCAATCCACCCTTCTTGAGTTTTTCGAATCAAAACATGCAGAAAGGATTGGGAATATATTTTGACGCATTTGAAAAGTGTTATAAATATAGCCAACAAGCTAGTACTAAAATGAAAAGGCCTTACCAAAATCATAATTCTAGTACTAAAATTATCTGGTAAAGGCGTTTGATTTTGATATGGTATGGTATAGTCTGTTTTGAATTTGGTTTGGTATAGTACTAATAGTACTAAATTCAAAGATTGATTTTAGTACTAGCACAATTTTGGTATGGTAGGCATGCCTCTGCCTACAGATTCCCCAAGTACCTGAGGCAGCAACTCCAAGTTTCCAGTTTGCATCTGGCTGCTAATTTTGAAGTAAGTCTGACGCACCGATTCAGCGGCCAGCCAATAAGCGAACGCTTTGGCCATTTCGGGCAACACTCTGTACTGCTGACTTTGGTAGTCCAGAATTTTTACCTCACCCTCCCTGAAAAACACTTTCTTACCTTATTTGTTCCTCTGATCAAAGACAAAGTTACCCAGGAGTCAGTTCCCCCTGACGACGAACGCAGCTGTAACGTGAGGCTACTGTAGCAGCTATGGCCAAACATTGGGCTTGTAACTTGACTACGATACTTCGCACAAATACCATTGATCCGTAACTCAATTTGGAATGAGCTGGCGGAACGAAAGTACCGTCTGGTTGGACCTGTCGTATTAGTATATAAATACGTATTCGAACAACCCTGCGGGAGCTTGGAATTTTGAACGAAATTTGGAATGGTTTGAGTATTAGGAAGTTTGAACAAATTTGGAATGGTTTGAGTATTAGGAAGTTTGAACGAAATTTGGAATGGCTTGAGTATTAGGAAGTTTGAACGAAATTTGGAATGGCTTGAGTATTAGGAAGTTTGAACAAATTTGGAATGGCTTGAATATTAGGAAGTTTGAACAAATTTGGAATGGCTTGAGTATTAGGAAGTTTGAACAAATTTGGAATGGCTTGAGTATTAGGAAGTTTGAACAAATTTGGAATGGTTTGAGTATTAGGAAGTTTGAACAAATTTGAAATGGTTTGAGTATTAGGAAGTTTGAACGAAATTTGGAATGGTTTGAGTATTAGGAAGTTTGAACAAATTTGGAATGGTTTGAGTATTAGGAATTTTGAACAAATTTGGAATGGTTTGAGTATTAGGAAGTTTGAACAAATTTGGAATGGTTTGAGTATTAGGAAGTTTGAACGAAATTTGGAATGGTTTGAGTATTAGGAAGTTTGAACAAATTTGGAATGGTTTGAGTATTAGGAAGTTTGAACAAAATTTGGAATGGCTTGAGTATTAGGAAGTTTGAACAAATTTGGAATGGTTTGAGTATTAGGAAGTTTGAACAAATTTGGAATGGTTTGAGTATTTGGAAGTTTGAACGAAATTTGGAATGGCTTGAGTATTAGGAAGTTTGCCGGAAATTTGGAATGGCTTCAATATTTCGATGTTTGTCCGAAATTTGGAATGGTTTGAGTATTAGGAAGTTTGCCCGAACCTTGGAATGGTTTAAATATTAGGAGGTTTAACCGAAATTTAGAATGGTTTGAATATTAGGAAGTTTAACCAAAATTTGGAATGCTTTGAAAACACTAAAAAGTTTGCCCTAAATTTGGAATGGTCTGAA
Organism: Sabatieria punctata; assembly: GCA_030248155.1. NCBI lineage: Eukaryota > Metazoa > Nematoda > Chromadorea > Araeolaimida > Comesomatidae > Sabatieria > Sabatieria punctata. The sequence continues at coordinate 194,864 of JASANB010006229.1, forward strand.
AACATAAGGAAGCTTGCCCCAAATATAGAATGGCTAAAAAATTTGAGTTTTTGCATAAATAAAATTTGGAATGGTTTACAAATCTTCAATTTTTGCGCAGCTGGTGAAAATTCAATCTTTTTTCCGAAATTAGAAATGCTGCAAAATTTAGAATATTTGTTCGAAAACGCAAGATGCAGCCTACAAAATACAATAATAACAGTAGTAGACACTGCATAACAGTCAGGGAAATAACAACATACGTATATGGTACCTCTTATGATTTGATCGAAGGGGTACAATACATGATGGTACCACCTGAGGCCTCGATCGAAAGGGTACCATATTGTGGTAGCGGCATCATATACTGTATGGTACCACTTGAAGGTGTACCGGTACCATATATGGTATCGCTTCCATATATTTGTACTGGTACCATATGTTGTAATTTCCCTGAGTGTATAATACCTTTGAAATTCCCATAAGCATGTGATCTCTGGGAATTCTAACACTGTTCAGTATCAGAAATCCATTGTCATTAGCGCTGAATCCAAACTTCGGTCCAATATCGCCCAACTCAACTCCTAATATCGTAAAAGAAATCGAACAAAAATTGTACAAAAGCAAAAAATCGAACCAGGCAAAGGCAGATGAGTTTCTGTGTCTCTCAACTGAACGATAAACGCGTGCGGGCCGTAACACTTGCCATGGGTCCACAACTGAGCCATCAAAACTGCGAAATTGGTGCATTTTCCCAAGTTTCCCGGCCACCATTTAGTAGCGGTTACTGTAGGTGTATTGAGCACAAACTCTTGAGTCTTTCGATCAAACGTAGCTGTCGTTTCCAGTTGCTTTAGGTTAGTGCCTAGAGATAAAAAATTTGCATAGAGCAGTGTAGCTCGACTTAGTACCGTGTCCCAGTTCTGTCTGCACATAAGTTCCATTTATGGCGTGTTTCAAGGCCGGTGGTAGCCATTTTTCTTTTTGCTCCTTAGTTCCATGCACACCAATTGTCGGCACAAAAACGCCATCGTGCAATCCAAAAGGACCGTTTTCCCTAGCTAGTGTTAAGCTAAAAGATTAGGTAGTTTGTAGAGAAAATTTCTGACAGGATTATAAAGACAGAGTACGCTTCTAGATAGGCGAAATCATATTGATCCGGGTTGATTTGTCGTCTGATTTTATCAAGCAGAACATTCTTCTGAATTGCATTTTCTATTCTTTCCTCTCGGCTCATAAAACACGGCGGCCGCTTTTCTTGCAGTTCGCTAGTTTCATAGAAAAGATCTCTGGTTCGTCTGCGCTTTTGCAAAACCTAAATTTTGTTTCGATCGTTTGTTCGCGACCATGTTAACAGAATTCGATCAAAATTAACACAAATAGTATAGTACCAAGCAAGGGTAACTTACTTGCCTGCCAATTTTGGGCAATATTCATTGAGAACAAGAATATTTTTGATTGAAAAACATAACGTTTATTCAACAAAACCTGAAATCAGTTATTTTCAAAGTGGCCCGCCCAGGCAGCTGCATCAGACCAGAGGATGAATCGAATCTCATCTGAAAACTGATCTTTCTGTTCCAAAATTCACTGATAGATTAGATTCCATGTACTGTTGCATGCGTATACGCATTACGCATATTATTACGCAAAGTACGCATTTCATTTCAAAATCAGTATACGCATACCAGGGGGGGGGGTCGCACGACGGACTTTTCCAAAATATGATGGGCGCCACTTCGTCAAGCGCCTATAACTTTTTGAGGGAAAAGGGGCACAGGAATGGGCCTCCCAGCATTCGACGTGGTTTGCGGCGAGCTTTCAAACACAATAACTCCAGTCTTTCTACGTCTATTGGTTGGCGCGAAATTCAAATTTTTCTGCCTAGCAAAAGTAGTGCCGATGGAACATCTGACAAACGTGCGCACCGTTCTGGCGCCCTTCAAGCTAGAGGGCCAGCTAATGTCGCATTACACAGATAATTGCGTGGGCAATCCAGCCGTGGAAGCCTCATTGTTCTGCGGGCTCATACGCCAGAACGGCGACCATTCAAATATTGGGTCGAAAATGGTGCATTTTCTGACTGATTTTTCGACAGGTTTTGACGGCTGTCGCCCATACACTTGCTCTAATCGCGGCGACTCACCCACCAAACGATAGCTAACAATCTCAGGATTCCGAAACTGTACTCAGATTTCCGTTTCGTACCTGTTTTATGCCTCTTCTTGCCCAGCAACTGTGCATTGTTCAGCAACCCTCAATTATAGCTCCAGAAAAACAAGCAAATTTCTGAGAACTGAGGATGAAATTTCAACATGTCTTGAATACGATTTGTAGAGCGGACTGAGAGCTTTCGATCGGTACAGTGCATGACCTCCCAGCATAAAATTTTCTTCTGAGGTCTTTTGCATTTTTGGAATTTGTCCGGTTTTTATCATCGATTTTACGGGGTGTTCGGCACATAACTCTTTTGTATGAGCACGTAGGGCAATGGGTGTGCCACCATACGATGGCCCACGTCCGTGCGCATTCGGCGGTGTGCAACAAGATAGGCTGCGGTCACTGTGTGGGGTGCACCTGGCCGAAATGTTCCGGCCGTTTGGCTTTTTCAACTACTTCTTGGCAGTTTTTCTGGTAGGCTGAACTAATGATTGAACACTGAACGTCGATTTATCCACAGAATGATTGGTTGGATGCTAAGGATTCCGAAAATGTGACTATCGTTCCGTTTCGTAGCTGTTTCACGCACTTTTACCCTGATATGCTGCCCTGGCCTAAAAACAGTCACCACAAACACTGCAGAAATGCGCGAATTTCGGAGAAATGAGGACGAAATTTCAACATGTCTTGAATACGATTTGTAGAGCGGACTGAGAGCTTTCGATCGGTGTAGAGCATGACCTCCCAGCATAAAATTTTCTTCTGAGGTCTTCTGCATTTTTGGATTTTGTCCGCTTTTATCATAGATTTTACTGGGTTTTCGGCACATAACTCTTTTGTATGAGCACTTAGGACAATGGGTGTGCCGGCGGTGGGCAAGACGACAGGCTGCGATCACTGTATGGGGTGCGCCTGGCCGAAATGTTCCGCAGTTTTCTTCTTGGCAGTTTTTCTGGTAAGCTGAACAAATAATTGAACTGCGTCTATTTACCATAGAATGATTGATTGGATGCTAAGGATTCCGAAAATGTGATTATGGTTCCGTTTCATAGCTGTTTCACGCACTTTTCTCCCGATATGCTGCCTTGGTCTCAAAATAGTCACCACGAACACTGTGGAAATGCGCGAATTTCGGAGAACTGAATAGAAAATTTGAAAATGTGACGAATAGGAAGTGTAATTATTGCAGAGTCCTTCCGAATTGTGCATTGCATGGCCGTCAGGCGCAGTGGGAAGCGCGAAAATTTCGGTCTTTTTGTTCTTCTAAACCCAGTTTTTCACGCCAATAATTCTCTAGATTTTTTTAATTATACTGTCTGTAACTTTTTCTTATCTGCTCCTGTAGGAGTGAAAGTGCTACTAAGCGATGTTCCACACCTGTGCATGGTCTGGGCTGTGTGTGCCGTGTGACAGGCTTCAGTTGTTGTTTAGACGCAGGCTTCGCTTGATTTTGAAAAAATTGCCAGTGTTTTTGCCTGCAAACACAGTGGAAATCAAGGAAAATACTCGCGCTGCTGAGCAGGAGATCCTGAATGGGTCTACAAGGTGTGTCCTACAGTATACAGACACCTTTGAATCCCTTGTCTACCAAGCATACGAAGGTAGTGTTGATTTGTTTGATAATCTGCAAATGCGTGCTATGCAACTGAACCGTCTGCAAGCAGTTTTCTGGATTGTCACAAACTAGCTAACAAATCCTGCAATGAACAATTGCAGACTAACACCGAAATATGCATGATACGCCTGTTCTGTTTCTGAAGCAACAAGCGGATGACATTTCAAAATTACCCACCAATCAGAAGGACTCTGCAATAATTACACTTCCTATTGGCCACATTTTCAAATTTTCTATTCAGTTCTCCAAAATTCGCGCATTTCCGCAGTGTTCGCGGTAACTATTTTGAAACCAGGGCAGCATATCGGGAGAAAAGTGCGTGAAACAGCTACGAAACGGAACGATAATCACATTTTCGGAATCCTTAACATCCAATCAATTCATTCTATGGGTAAATAGACGCGCAGTTCAATTATTTGTTCAGCTTACCAGAAAAACTGCCAAGAAGTAGTCAAAAAATCCAGACCAGCGGAACATTTTGGTTAGGCGCACCCCACACAGTGATCGCAGCCTGCCTTGTTGCACACTGCCGAATGCGCACGGACGTGGGCCATCGTTTGGTGGCACACCCATTGCCTACGTGCTCACACAAAAGAGTTATGTGCCGAAAACCCAGTAAAATCGATGATAAAAAGCGGACAAAACGCAAAAATGCAAAAGACCTCAGAAGAAATTTTATGCTGGTAGGCCATGCTCTATACCGATCGAAAGCTCTCAGTCTGCTCTACAAATCGTATTCAAGACATGTTGAAATTTCGTCCTCATTTTTCCGAAATTCGCGCATTTCCGCAGTGTTTGCTGTGACTGTTTTTAGACCAGGGCAGCTTATCGGGGTAAAAGTGCGTGAAACAGCTACGAAACGGAACGATAGTCACATTTTCCGAATCCTTAGCATCCAACCAATCATTCTGTGGATAAATCGACGTGCAGTGTTCAATCATTAGTTCAGCCTACCAGAAAAACTGCCAAGAAGTAGTTGAAAAAGCCAAACGGCCGGAACATTTCGGCCAGGTGCACCCCACACAGTGACCGCAGCCTATCTTGTTGCACACCGCCGAATGCGCACGGACGTGGGCCATCGTATGGTGGCACACCCATTGCCCTACGTGCTCATACAAAAGAGTTATGTGCCGAACACCCCGTAAAATTGATGATAAAAACCGGACAAATTCCAAAAATGCAAAAGACCTCAGAAGAAAATTTTATGCTGGGAGGTCATGCACTGTACCGATCGAAAGCTCTCAGTCCGCTCTACAAATCGTATTCAAGACATGTTGAAATTTCATCCTCAGTTCTCAGAAATTTGCTTGTTTTTCTGGAGCTATAATTGAGGGTTGCTGAACAATGCACAGTTGCTGGGCAAGAAGAGGCATAAAACAGGTACGAAACGGAAATCTGAGTACAGTTTCGGAATCCTGAGATTGTTAGCTATCGTTTGGTGGGTGAGTCGCCGCGATTAGAGCAAGTGTATGGGCGACAGCCGTCAAAACCTGTCGAAAAATCAGTCAGAAAATGCACCATTTTCGACCCAATATTTGAATGGTCGCCGTTCTGGCGTATGAGCCCGCAGAACAATGAGGCTTCCACGGCTGGATTGCTCACGCAATTATCTGTGTAATGCGACATTAGCTGGCCCTCTAGCTTGAAGGGCGCCAGAACGGTGCGCACGTTTGTCAGATGTTCCATCGGCACTACTTTTGCTAGGCAGAAAAATTTGAATTTCGCGCCAACCAATAGACGTAGAAAGACTAGAGTTATTGTGTTTGAAAGCTCGCCGCAAACCACGTCGAATGCTGGGAGGCCCATTCCTGTGCCCCTTTTCCCTCAAAAGTTATAGGCGCTTGACGAAGTGGCGCCCATCATATTTTGGAAAAGTCCGTCGTGCGACCCCCCCCCCTGACGCATACGCATTTGAATTTCATTACGCAATATTATTACACATTCTGTTCTGCCAAAAGTTTGACTATTTTTGAGTGATTGCGTATGGACTTAACATGGAACTCCCTGTATTGTGCCGTCACCTTATGAAGCGTAAAAAAATTAGCATTACCGCCTTGCCGCCGTGTATAAAAGCGGCAACTTTATGAGAATCAAAAGTGGAGCTACGCCGTTCTGAGGCCAAATCGGGGTTAACCATGCTGAATAAGGAAACGCTAGAAAACAGAATAGATAAAGGTGGATGAAGAAACGTCACAACGCACGGTTTTTAATCCCGTTTAAGCAATAAAACAATGCTTATGTGTAAATTTTATCTATTACCCGTTCACCAAAACACAGTTTAGTTCAGAAAAGCTAGAAACTGCTAAAATACAGAAGTCTGATTAAGGCTAGAGTTTCGATCGGGCTTCTTTCATAGAAGGAAGTAGGTATTTTTTCACAGAGTCCAGTACCTAAAAAGGACAAGCTTAAGATTCACTCAAAAATCGAAGGTTTAATTAGGTACTTCAATCTTGTTCAAATTTGAATCTTTGACCCATTCCAACAAATTGGTATAGACAAGTCCGTCGTAGCGTCCCAGAACGGACCTCAGTTCATGATCATCAAAGTCCCAGCTGTCGGAAAGCGCAACTGCGTTAGGACGCAATAACGCCAAACAATCGTACATCCATCGACGCACAGACGCCACTTGAGTGGCTGTCATGTATCCATCCTATGAAATCTTCAATTAATAAACAAGTACGAATGATCTTATTTAGTACTTGAAAGATTGTACTTTCGAACTACATAACATAAAAGAAATAAGCATATCTACAGGTTCCGCCAAATACAACCCAGCACAAGTTTACGGTAGCAACATCAAGTATGAAAGATTTGAAAGAATCTTTTGAAAGAAAGAAAGATAAACTCTTCAAAGATTGTTGAAAAAACTTAATTTATCTATCTTCCATTCTACCGTTGTCAAGTAAATTAAAATTAATATTAAATTAAATTCGAAAATAATTTACTTCCGAAGAGTAAATTAAGTGGCAAGTAAATTAAAATAAAATTAAATCTCTGACGAAAATGGCGAAGCAAGTAAAAAGTAAATTAAATTAGATCGAAAAGCCTGAAAAATTTACTTTCAATTTACTTCTAATTTACTTGTAATTTGCTTCATTGACTATTCGATCTGTGGTAGTCTTGGCTCTCGCATGTAACTTTTGTGTGATTCTGTGCCTTTTCTGTCTGTCTATTTAACCGCAGAATGTATGTACATATGCTCTCACTGTTGAGAATGGAAACCCAGCTGCAATGCAGCAGATCATTCAACACAATTTTCTCTGAAGTTTTAATTGGAATCCTATACTATGTATAGAATGTGAAGCTACAGTTTTCGTGCAACCATTACCTATGTACATACATCACAGGTCATCTGCCGAAGGGGGAGGGGGTTTGGGGTCTGGCGCCGGCCGTAGGATCTAAGCCCAAATAATTTTGGGAGGTGTTGGGCACTAAAAACCCTCAAAAATCGAAAACAATCGTAATTTTTCGGCTAAAAATCGTCAAAAATCTCTAATTTGGGCTGAAATACAGCTAAAAGGTGCTCTTTTGCAGACTATTTTGGCTATTCTTCTGTCCGAAATTGTAAAAGAATCGCAAAAATTTGCTCAACAAATTACTTGCCAGAAAATTTGGAGGGGGGGCTGGCCTAAGTTGGGTGGGGCAGAAGACCCCAGACTCCCTGATACATGTATGCACTGATGCATGAAAACCTGTTTGTTTCATCAAATCCTGGTCTGTCCATAAGTTACAGTGTTAGCCAAAGCTTTACATCTGTTGTTTTGCTCCTAGAAAAAATAATTATAATGCATTTCTGAACAACTGATTTTACCAAAAACATGAAGCTTAACAAAAGGATGGAGTTAGATTCATAGTGCCATCAGTTTACTAGAAATCCATACTCAGATATTTGGTGATTTTGTGGTATTTTCGGCAATTTTTTGCATAGAGAAGTAAATTAGAATTTAATTAGAAGTTGAAAGTAAATTAAAATCAAATTAAATTGTTGGCAAATCGGTCAAAGTAAATTAAAAAGTAAGTAAATTATTTTGTGGAGGTGCAAGTAAATTAAAAAGTAAGTAAATTACTAAACTAATTTACTTGACAACGGTATTCCATTCTTCAAAACAGATTCATTCAAATCGGTTGAGATTTACGGTTGCTAAAGGCAATTCAGAATCCACTCGGTTTGTGTTTTGTGCAAAGTTTTTCGATTTTCTTAGATCCGTTTCTGTCTAGCTACGTACTTTACCGCTTTACCTCAAGAAATTGCCCGGTTCTGCGCGACAACTGATGACAAACGAACAGCCGACACAGATTTAGCAGAACGGCGCGATTCTGCTGATTTTTCACTGGTTCCGCCGCTTCAATGAATGTTCTCACCAAAAATACGCGCACATGCGCCTGAAAAGATCGAGCCACTAGCTCTGCTGCACCGCTATATGCAAATTTTTTATTACCCTTGCAGCTTTGCACAGTTCAACTGAACACTGGTTGCGGGCGTGTTGTTGGCTGAGTCCGCTTTTCTCTAGTTTGTCCAGCGTTTTTACGCATTCCAGCACCTTTCTTTTGGCTACGTGCTCAAACGCTTCCGCTAAGGCATTCAGTTCTATGATTTCAGTCACTCTCGATTTAGGACTGCAGTTTTTTGTCAGGTAGTTGGTCAGCTCGGACTGACTCTGGCCCGATACTGCTGCTCGACCTGCTTTTATCAGAAAGCTGAAATTGACTTTTTCTAGCATACCGGTTCACAAGCCCAACAAGCCTTCCCAGCCTTCCTACCAAGTCAAGCCAACTTTCCATGACTGACTGACTGACTGACTGACTGACTGACTGACTGACTGACTGACTGACTGACTGACTGACTGACTGACTGACTGACTGACTGACTGACTGACTGACTGACTGACTGACTGACTGACTGACTGACTGACTGACTGACTGACTGACTAACTAACTAACTAACTAACTAACTAACTAACTAACTAACTAACTAACTAACTAACTATCCCAGTTCTCCATTATACTGTATATCTACATACAGTACATACCGCACCAAATTGCACAGTACTCGGGGCCGTACCATGCATAATATTTTCTACCATACTACTGCATGTACGTCAAACCAAAATAACGGAAAAGCGTCCTACCGCGCCACTTGAAGCAGCAGAACGATGTTGTCTCCTTCATAGGTGCATCCAGGCACTGCATGAGCGTAGAGTTCTGGCAGCCCACTGGCATGCATGTATCCATGCCCTCCGCAGGCCAAACGACACTGTTCTATTCCTTGCGCCACGTCCCACGTACTCACTGCTTTCACACCAGACGACAGAGCGTGCAGCTACAGTACGACACATGCATTGGTGCGGTAGATCACTAGGTTAGTGGAGTGGTGTGAAGATTATTCTTCATTTTGCGGTCTTACCTGTCCAAGGAGTTCAAAGTTGCCGGCACTCATCTCTTTCACCACTCTGGTATAAGCAGTCTGTAGCTTCAGTCCGGTGAACCAATAAGCAAAGGCCTTGGCCATTTCCGGCAGCACTCGGTACTGCTGAGTTTGGTAGTCAAGCACTTTTACTTCGCCGTCTCTGGAACAAATGCTTTATTCAGCAAGAAACGGTGTTTTTGAACAGTGGAGTGTGCAAAAAAGTGGATACGGTAGTAGCTACAGTATACCTGGGGTTGAGATGTCCTTGTCGTCTTACACAACTATATCTGCAAGCGATGGTAGCAGCCAATGCGATGTGTTGCGCCTGGTCCAAAATCATCACACTACGCACTAGCACCATTGTACCGTAACCCAGTTTGGCGTGCGACGGCGGTATGTAGTCTCCATTTGCAAGCACCTGAAAGATCAACCGATATACATGTGTACTGTACAATAGGAACCAACACGCAAATTTTCAAATTGCTCCCAGGCCCAGGCTAAATTGGGCTTCAGAATTGCAAAGAGCATACTTTTTCCATTCTAACGGAAGAAACTGTGCAAAAGGTTGACCAGCTTGGCCCGTTGGCCGATATATGTACTTTGTCAGTTTATCGACAAATTGTGCCAGGCTGTACTGAGTGAGACAGACCGAGTCAACCTTTGTGACGACTGGTGTAATGCTTGCAGAACTCAAAAGCGCTCGCTTTGGGCCGCCTTTTACCTCTTCCCATCTTTCTTGGGTCTAGGACAATTCGCCACCAGCGACTCGCTACCGGACAACTCACTACAGCCAACTCGCCGCAGGGACAACTCGGCACTGTACAATTCGCCAGTGGATAACTCGCCATGGGACAACTCGCCACTGGATAACTCGCCATGGAACACCCGCCACCTGGACTACTCACTGCTGGACAACTGGCTGTGGGACAACTCGAAACCAGATAACTAACTCGCCACAGTACAACTCGCCACTGGATAACTAACTAGCCACGGGACAACTCGCCACTGGATAACTAACTCGCCACGGGACAACTCGCCACCAGGACTACTCGCCATGGGAGAACTCACCATGGGACAACTCGCCACCTGGACGACTCGCCGCCTGGACTACTCGCCACAGGACAACTCGCCACTGGATAACTCATCACTGGACAACACGCCATGGGACAACTCGCCACTGGACAACTCGGTACTGAACAACTCCCCACAGGACAACTCGCCACCTGGACTACTCGCCACGGGACAACTCGCCACTGGACAACTCGGTACTGAACAACTCCCCACAGGACAACTCGCCACCTGGACTACTCGCCACGGGACAACTCGCCACCAGACATGGGCTAGCATTTCGGCTGAGGGGGGTAGAAATTTCCATTCCTGAGGGGGCTGAGGGGGGTAGGAGCGCCTGAGGGGGGCTGAGGGGGTGGTAAGCCAAAAAGTCCGATTTTTGGCTAAAATCAAGGTTTTTTGGCTTATTTTTTCATTAAAATGCGTTAAAATAAGCTATTCTGAGCTCATTTACACCTAATCCAAGCATATTTTCATAAAAATTTTCTATACAAAATTGTACCAAAAATTCCTGAGCGGGGTAGCGGCCGGCTGAGGGGGGTAGGTCAGAGCCTGAGGGGGGCAACCCCCCTCAGCCCCCCCCCCTTTGCCCATGTCTGCTCGCCACTGGATAACTTAACACTGGGCAACACGCCATGGGACAACTCGCCACTGGATAACTCGTCACTGGACAACACACCATGGGACAACTCGCCACTGGATAACTCGTCACTGGACAACACACCATGGGACAACTCGCCACTGGATAACTTGTCACTGGACAACACACCACGGGACAACTCGCCACTGGATAACTCGTCACTGGACAACACACCACGGGACAACTCGCCACTGGATAACTCGTCACTGGACAACACACCATGGGACAACTCGCCACTGGATAACTCGTCACTGGACAACACACCACGGAACAACTCGCCACTGGATAACTCGTCACTGGACAACACACCACTGGACAACTCGCCACTGGATAACTCGTCACTGGACAACACACCATGGGACAACTCGCCACTGGATAACTCGTCACTGGACAACACACCATGGGACAACTCGCCACTGGATAACTCGTCACTGGACAACACACCATGGGACAACTCGCCACTGGACAACTCGTCACTGGACAACACACCACGGGACAACTCGCCACTGGATAACTTGTCACTGGACAACACACCACGAGACAACTCGCCACTGGATAACTTGTCACTGGACAACACACCGCGGGACAACTCGCCACTGGATAACTCGTCACTGGACAACACACCACTGGACAATCGCCACTGGAAAACTCGCCACCTGGACTGCTTGCCACTGTACAACTTGCCATGGGACAACTCGCCACCTGGGCAACTCGCCACTGGACAACTCGCCACCTGGACTACTCGCCACTGGACAATTCGCCACTGGACAACTCGCCACCTGGACTACTTGCCACCTTTATCAGTTTTGCTGAGCTGGCTCGCGTTGCAAATCAGTTTAGCCATACCAACGCTTGAAAATCAGGTGAATCAAACGTGATATGTTCAGCTAAGTGAAACTAATCTTCTAAGCAACGAACATACATAACTGAAAATTGGCAAACATCAAAGTTACTTGTGGCACTATATTGGTGCGGTTGAATTCCTTGCATATAGGCGCTAGTGTTTCTGAGTAAATTTATTTTGAAATTAAATATCTATTAAATTGCTTGCTCAGCCTTCAAATGAAAATAACTTGCTATTAATTTGCTTGGTACCCAAATTCTGAAATTTAATTTGATACAAATTTGTTATTTGATATGAATTAAATATAAATTTGCTAAAATCAATAGTCAATTCCTGAGGAAACCGCTTAAAACCTGGGTCGCGTCAGCCCAGAATGAGTTGACTTTTGTTTAGATGGCGACAAATGGTCTACAAATTAGCCTTTAATGAGTAGATATCTTTGCTATTGGCATGCACAAGGTCATCTTTGGACTGAACTTGTTGTTTTGTAGTCAGACTTTGGTTAGTGAAGCTACCGAACCGAACAAATTTATATCAAATTCATATCAAATTTATATCAAATTTCTAGGCCAATTTTACGAAATTTAATATAATTTTAATTTGTTTGGCACTCATAGCGAGAAATTTAATTTGTTATGAAATTGCTATTTACTTGGTGATTTTGGTCAAAACAATTTAATTTTGTTATTTAATTTTAATTTGATCGGAAACACTAATAGGCGCGCACTGCTACAATCAAATGTGGAAGAGTTAGCGTGGCCCACTCGATAGTGTTGACATATTGCATAAACCCGTCATGTCGGCGTTTCACAAGAATCCTGCTTCTCTTGCAATAATAAACAACTCTACCTGAGCGTTGCGCATGAACAAATTCAGCCGTGGAATGCGAACGTTTTTCATAATCAAGTAGCCATTATCATTGGGGTTGTAGCCGAATTTGGGACCGATATCTCCGACTTCGATGCCTAAAAAGTTGGAGGTAAAGGGGACGTGCAAAAATGACGTCATCGATTTTTGCCCATTTTTCGACCCCCCTCCCCCTGTCATCAGTTGTCATCATTTTCCACCCCCCCTCTAAAAGCGAAAAAATTACGTCACTTTTTTCAAACCCCCCCCCCCCCCCCGAATTTGCAAAAAAATGCATCCAAATGAGAAAATTTTGGGACAATAGCTCTTAGATTCTTCTAGTTATTCTTCTAAATTCTTCTAGATTTTCCCGTATTTAGAAACAGCTTGTTTTTAGAAGATTTTTCGTTATTTTTAAGAACATCAAAGAAAAAAATTCGAAAATCTACTAATTTATTACAATTCAGTGAAAAAACCCAGCTACACAGTTAATAAATACATGTATTGAAAATAGTAAGGTATCCAAGTAAGGTAAGTGTAGTGTAGGTACATACAGTAGGTACACCTTTTTTGGTGGAATTAGAAAGAAAAAACCTGTCAAAAGTAAGAGAAAACAAAATATTCTTTACTAAAGGTGTCGAAATAGAGCCCTGCGCATGGTGCCTCTTTTCACGGCCTGGGCTGGAATATCAAATTTCGAGTCCGCCCGGATGACATTTTGCGCTGGACGGCCTGGCCCGGTTTCGGGAGAGCTAAACTCGCCGAAAAATCTTGCAAAATCAGTTGTGCGAGAACTATGTACAGTACAGTACATACAAAACAAACATTTCTAATGACGCAACAAACCTAAACAAAAAACAAAATTAAAGAAAAACTTGTTTTGGCTGAAGTAGATCCTAGATTTTAAAAAATTACCGAATCCATCCCGGGCAGGCTCCAACTGGAACAACCCAGCCAAAATTCTCTGCCGGGCGGCCTGTGCAGGGCTCTAATGATGACCAGAATTCGTTTTAAATGCGTTTCTGAAAGATGATTTTTCAAAATTTACTCGCGCTTGTTGGTCAGGATCCCACCCAACCAGGCCTCCTCATACTACTAAAACTGTTAATTTTAAGCTATGAATGCTTTCAAATGCGTTTTTGAAAGCTAATTTCTCAAAATTCCCCTATAAGACAAAAATGACATCATCATTGGCCGAACCCCCCCCCCCTTGTCATCGATTGTCATCATTTGGCAACCCCCCCTCCCCCTAACCGATGACGTCATTTTTGCACGTCCCCAAAGTGATTTCTCAGTAACTGGGAATTTTCCTACTATAAAGCCATTTCTCATATAAGGCAAGCGCTACCTGGTAAGGGCAAATGGGTGTCCAGATCTCTAAGTTGCACCATAAACGCGTGCGGTCCGAAATTTCGACCGTTCGTAACCAGTTGAGCCATAACCACGGCAAAATTGGTTACTTTGCCCAAATTTCCAGGCCAGAACTTGGTTGCCGTTACAGTAGGTGTGTTGAGCACGAATTCTTGCGTTTTCACGTCATAGGTAGCCGTTGTTTCCAGCTTGCGCAGATTAGTACCTGTGTAAGAGAGTTACGCATTTTAGCATTTTGAAAAAAATTGAATCCTACCCTGATTCAAAAAATATAAATGCATGGTATATCGAATACAGTGTTGTTGTCAGTATACGTACAGTACAGTATACGTACAGTACAGTACAGTCCAGTACAGTACACAGTACAGTACAGTCCACTACAGTATACAGTACAGTACAGTACAGTACAGTACAGTACAGTACAGTACAGTGTACAGTACATTACAGTATACAGTATACAGTGTACAGTACATTACAGTATACAGTATACAGTGTACAGTACATTACAGTATACAGTATACAGTGTACTGTACTGTACTGTACTGTGTACTGTACTGTGTACTGTACTGTGTACTGTACTGTGTACTGTACTGTGTACTGTACTGTGTACTGTACTGTGTACTGTACTGTGTACTGTACTGTGTACTGCACTGTGTACTGTACTGTACTGTACTGTACTGTACATACTATATGTTTACCGTGGCCTAGCTCAGTTTGGGCATAGGTGCCATTTATGCCCCGTTTAGTAGCCAAATCAAGCCATCTCTCTTTTTGCTCCTTTGAAGCCTGACCATGTATGGTAGGCACAAACATTGAATCGTGCAGGCCGAACGGTGGATTCTCACGGCTCAGCACCAATCTAAATTATTATACCGATTTCAATTCAAACGCAATCTTAAACTCCCATTGCTTCAAGCTTATCAGGCATACAATCCTGCAGTAAAGGATGCAACTAAGCTAAGTATTCCACTGTATAAAACATACAAGCTAGCCAAGATGTATGAAAGTCCTACAGCACAAAAACGATGGACGGATAAATATTGGGTTACAGAGGATTTATTTGAAAAAGCCTGTCTACGGGTACACCGTTTGTCACCTGATGTTAAATTGCGGAATTTTCAATACCGTGTGTTGCATAGGATAGTTCCAACGAAGCAGTATTTATTCTATAGAAGGATAGTAGACGATATGAATTGTAAACAGTGCCATTTGCAGAAAACTGATACAGTGGAGCACATGCTCTATTATTGCGTGGTAGCTAAAAAAGCATGGAGAATGTTAGAATCACTTATTCTTGAAATTGAACACCAAGAGGTAACATTTGATCTAATCTCAGCACTATTTGGACAAATTCATGACAGTTTTGAATCTGTTAGGCATTTATACGAAAGGGTTTATATACAGTTTAGCTCGACGAGAAGTTAAAGATTTTTCCGACATGACCTTTAGGCATTTTAAAAAGGCAAGCTTGAAAACTGCACATTTGGCTAGCATAATGTTGAAGAAGGAAGATGCCTTTACCGCAATTAGGGACAAATACTTGCGTTTCTTTCTGATTCAGCATTGAGTAGGGAAACATAACACCGTTCTCTTAAAAGTTTCAAGTATCGAGATAAACTGCTCTATACAACATTTTGTGCAACAAGGATCCGAGCCCAGCTGCTGTGTGTGTACTAACCCATAAGTGTTTCACTAACCCATTTCAGAAAATAAAACTTTGTTCGTAAAAAAATCTTAAACTCCCACCACGAAGTATCGGATTAGCGGATACAGTACGTACCTAGACAGGTAAGCTTTGTCGTAAAGATAGGAGTCGAGCGTGTCAGCAATTCTTCTAACGGCCACTTCTCTCTTTATGGCGTTTTCTAACCGCTCTTCCCTGCTCATAAAACAAGGAGCCCGGCTTTCTTGAAGTTCTGCAGTGGAATGAAAAAGTTTCCGGGTGTTGATGCGTTTGTCGATCGCCTGAAACTAATTTTCGAATAGCTAGGTCCTCTGTCTAGTGCGAGTAAACCTTTTACAGTCTATATACCGGGTTTATTCAGTTTTGACAGTCAGGCACTAAACGCCGTTTATGGTACCGACACCATATAAGGTGCCGGTACCACATATGGTACCGGTACGGAGGGTAGTGGTACCACATATGGTACCGGTATGGAGGGTAGTGGTACCACATATGGTACCAGTACGGAGGGTAGTGGTACCACATATGGTACCGGTACGGAGGGTAGTGGTACCACATATGGTACCGGTACGGAGGGTAGTGGTACCACATATGGTACCGGTACGGAGGGTAGTGGTACCACATATGCTACCGGTACGGAGGGTAGTGGTACCACATATGGTACCGGTACGGAGGGTAGTGGTACCACATATGGTACCGGTACGGAGGGTAGTGGTGGTACCACATATGGTACCAGTACGGAGGGTAGTGGTACCACATATGGTACCGGTACGGAGGGTAGTGGTACCACATATGGTACCGGTACGGAGGGTAGTGGTACCACATATGGTACCGGTACGGAGGGTAGTGGTACCACATATGGTACCGGTACGGAGGGTAGTGGTACCTGTTTGTCTCACGGGGTGGCCAGATATGGCCACCCCCCATATTCTACAAATCCATATCATAATCATATTTTTCGCAGTCATATTATTAAAATATGAGTGCGGCTCGCAAATAATATGATATGATATTATATTTGATATTTGGCTGTTGCGTCGCTTGCATACCGGCACTGCGCTCCGACGTTTAAGAGTGAATAGGAAATATAAAAGAAGACAGTAGGATGAGTCAGTAGAACATTGGCCGGTTTGGACCTGGATTTAGCAATTGCCTGTTGGTTTGGACCTGCGTTTGCTTATTATTAATAGGGATACAAGGTAGCTAGAAATTCTAGCCTTTCGTCCATGCCTCTAGACTTCTTTCAGCCTCCTCAGCCGCTTGAAGTAGAGAGTTGACTCCAGCCGTTTGTCAACAAGGGACTATAAGCTAAACAGCTCTCAAGTCTCAGCTTAAATTGGCTTTTTGGTCAATTTGCCCCAGATCTTGGGGCTTCCAAAAATTAGTATACTATATTTTAGTATAAACTATAAAAGTTTGTGGCTAAAATATAAAAGGTTGTGGCTAAAATATAAAAGTTTCTGGCTAAGATATATAAGGTTGTGGCTAAAATATAAAAGGTTGTGGTTAAAATATAAAAGTTTCTGGCTAAGATATACGTAAAAGGTTGTGGATAAAATATTGAACTAATCTATTTAGATATCATCTAACATTGAACATACGTAGCTAGCACGTAAACAATTTGCCCGCCCGTGTGCGAAATAAAGCCGCCAGATTGCTCCACTAGTGTACGTAATTAAGACAGTGTCCATTGTCTGACCCCTGCCCTAGCCGAGACAATACACAGCAGATACAGTTTAGTGGTTCTAAGCATCTCGGCCGAAACGACACAGTCGGCGTTCAAGAGATGACTTAGCTGTTCAACTGACAACATCTGAAAGTTCCTTCCCTTTAAAACGGTTCACCGGAAACGATCTTGCTGCAAGAACCGGAAACGACCTGCCCAGACAAAAACGATTAGGCAATTAGCTGCAATAAGCAGAGCATTCTTTGTTAATGTCACTGGGACTGACCTTGCCTTTGGCGTTTACCTTTCATGCCATGTCATACCGCCAATGTGCGCGCCTGCAAGCGGCCAACGCTGAAGTCAATTAAGAATAGCCACCTCTCCCTGACCGGCGGCCGCGAGCCGGCCGGCCGATTAACGGGACACATAACCGACCAATACCGTGGCTAAACTATAAAAGTTTGTGGCTAAAATATAAAACGTTGTGGCTAAAATATTAAAGTTTGTGGCTAAAATATAAAAGGTTGTGGCTAAAATATAAAAGTTTGTGGCTAAAATATAAAACGTTGTGGCTAAAATATAAAACGTTTGTGGCTAAGATATAAAAGGTTGTGGCTAAAATTTGAACTAATCTATTCAAATATCATCTAACTTTGAACATACGTAGCTAGCACGTAAACAATTTGCCCGCCCGTGTGTCAAATAAGGCCGCCAGATTGCTCCACTAGTGTACGTAATTAAGACAGTGTCCATTGTCTGACCCCTGCCCTGCCTGTACTACACGCAGGCAGGTTTAATTACACTTAGCAGGCCAGCTGATCGCAGGTGGAAAGAGAGGCGGACAAACGGGCTACCCTGCCCTTTGATTCAGTGTTTTTGATTGATTGCTGGATGTCCGGCCGTTTACCTACGTGATTCTTCATTAACACAACGCACGCACTGCCAATAAATCAAGCATGGCGTTTAGCGCTGGTACTTTTCGGTGGACTGTAGCTATTTTCAGCCAGAAAGACAAGTCAGTCAACCGCAATATGATACTTTCCCACATACATGTAACAGGTCATCCGCCGATGGGGGAGGGGGGGTTGGGGGGTCTGGCGCCGGCCGGGGGGTCTGAGCCAAAATTTTGGGGGAGGGGGGTGGGCACTAAAAAACGCTCAAAAATCGAGAAAAATCGCAATTTTTGGCCTAAAAATCGCTAATTTGGGCTGAAATACAGGTAAAAAGTGCTGTTTTGCAGGCGATTTTGGCAATTTTTTTGTGTGAAAGTGTAAAAAATTGCAAAAATTTGCTCGAAAATTTACTTGCCAGAAAAATCGGAGGGGGGGTCGGTGAAATCGTCTCGGGGGGGGGGGCCATCCGGGGGGGTCTGGCCTAAGTCGGGTGGGGGGCAGACCCCCCAGACCCCCCTGTTACATGTGTCGTGAAAGACACGAGCTTATAAGAGAGGAGGGGAGTAGTATTAATTATTGTACAAGGCTAGGTAACGCTATTGTTGAGCATTCATGTACAAATAGTTTATAGGCGCGATGTACTAGAGCTAGCGAGGCCGCTATGACGTCATGTGGCGTCACTTTACTACAAAGTAGAGGCGCGCCTCAATTCTTCCAGAACTTTCTTCGCCTCACCTCCTATTGGCAGGTGGGCGTGGCCTTCTAGAACTTTCCATGCATTGTATATAAGCGCCTACGATAATGTTACGTCATTGTTCTAGAACTTTCTAGAATATTCTATTGAGCTATATAAGGGCCCGGCTCGGCCATTGTCTATCCTCTGTTTCTGCCAACTATCCTCTGTTTCTACAAATGAGCCTCTGTCAATCTTCTTATTCTAC
The DNA here is from genome assembly GCA_030248155.1 of Sabatieria punctata. Classification (NCBI taxonomy): domain Eukaryota; kingdom Metazoa; phylum Nematoda; class Chromadorea; order Araeolaimida; family Comesomatidae; genus Sabatieria; species Sabatieria punctata. The sequence goes on from JASANB010006229.1 coordinate 213,978, forward strand.
TTCAATTATCAGCTATTGCTGTTGCAAATTCCTTTCCCAATTGCTGTGCTTGTGCAGCCCCAACCCAATTGTTATTATTGTTGTTCTTCCCGAATAAAGGGAACCTTCCCAAACAAGTCAAGGCTTCTGTTCCTGATCCACCGCAACAATTGGTAGCAGCGAGTGGTTACCAAAATGGCCAAGGAACTTCTCAACTCCATCGCCACTATCAAAGAAGAGGTGATCAACATTCTCTCAGCTTCTGATGACCTGCTCAATCAGGAAGAGCCAGCTTCCATCAACATCGCCAAGCTCCAAATCAGGCTGAAGAGGAAGAGCACCACCCTGAAGAGGCTGTTGGAGCAATTCACCAAGCTTGCCTCAAGTTCAAAGGAAGATGACCCAAACTTCCAGCAGACCTCAGAGATGCTCTCCAAACTGGTCTCCAAGGCAGATGATACCCTGGATGACATGCAGATTCAACTGGACTTCAATGACAAAAAGGAGCTGAAAGAAAAGGAAGCCCAGGAGCGAGAAGATCGCCTCAAGAAAGAGGCAGAAGAAAGACAACTGAAAAAGATGGAGATGGAAGAAGAAACAAGAAGACTTCAAATTCAAGAAGACACCAGAAAGGCCGAAATTCAACTTCAAGAAGAAACAAGAAAGATTCAAATTCAAGAAGAAACAAAAACAAAGAAAGACCTGGAGTTGGCCCAACTTCAAGAAGAAACACGACGGTTGCAAATTCAGGAGAATACCAGAAAGGAACTGGAACTTGAAAGAATGGGAGTTGAAGACAGAGAAAGCCAGAGAAGATACGATTTTCAAATGAAACAAGAAGAGGACAGTCACCAGGAAAAACTCAACACTTCTGTCCAGTCTACCGCAGCCAATGGAGCAACTGTCAAACTCCCCAAGCTCCAGCTACCCAAATTCGATGGATCCCTCCTCAAGTGGAAAGAATTTTGGGACTCATTCTCTGCAGCTATCCACGAAAATCCTGGACTGAAAGAAGTGGACAAGTTCAACTACCTGAAGTGCAACCTGGAAGGAAAGGCTAAGTATGCCCTGGAAGGTCTACAAATTACCAATGAGAACTACGACGTTGCTGTCAAGCTCCTCCAGGAAAGATTCGGCAACCATCGGCAAGTCATAGCTGCCCACTATGATGCTCTTACCAACCTGCCACCTTCTCCCAATGACCCTCTGAAACTTCGTGTCACCTATGACAAGATAGAAAAGGTCATTCGTTCACTGGAAGCGCTGGGAGAGAATGTGGAGAGCTCACTGCTCATCAGAGCAATCCAGTCCAAGCTACCAGAAGAAATCCTGCTGGAGCTAGAAAAGCAGAAGAGCCCAGAAGAAGAATGGACAACAGCAACGCTGAGGGACAAGCTGAAGTGGCTGGTACTGATGCAAGAATCAGTGAAACAACTTTCTGCTCACTCAACTCCTATCAAAAACGATCTGCCCAAGCCAATTCAACATTATACAACTGAAGCCCTCTTTGCTGGACCAGCCCCGAAACCAACGAGGAACTGTATTTTCTGCAATGGCCTTCATTGGAATGATGAATGCCCCAATTTCAACACTGTGGAGGCGAGAAAACAGAGGATCAAAGGCTCCTGCTTCATCTGTTTCAAGAGGGATCACCTCAGCAAAGACTGTTCAAGCACCAAGAAATGCTTTCACTGCAAGAAAGCGATGGTGCATCATTCAAGCCTGTGTACAGACAAATTCCCAAGAGGTCCCCTCAATCAAAGACTTCAACGAAGAAACTCCAATCTTCAAAAGGAGCCTGCTCAACTGGTTCAGGAGACAGCCCAAGATATTCAAGCAGAAGAAGGAAGCCTATTGGCCTTTGGAGAACGAGTTCTCATGCCAACTGCAACGACTGTCATCCTGAATCCCCAAAAGCCAACTCAAGGCACTCAAGTTCGACTCCTGATGGATAGTGGAAGCCATCGCAGCTACATCTCATCAGATCTGGCCAAGAAGCTCCAGTTGAAGATGGGAAGAAAGGAGAAGATTGCCATTCTGTCTTTTGGTTCCTCAACTCCCAAGGTCATCGATGCTCAGGTGACCACCCTCAAGCTCAAGCTCAAAGATGGCAGCTTCTTCACCCTCAAAGCTCATGTTGTGCCCGATATTGCTGGCCTCATGGAGCGCAAACCAATGGATCTACAGCGCTACAAGCTGGTCCTCAACAAGTATTCTTTGGCTGACGATCTTCCACAAGAATCGGAGTCAACTCAACTCAAGCTTCTCATTGGCAACGACTATTATGGTGACCTCATCCTGCCAAAGAAGATTCAACTGGATCGTGGACTGTACCTGGTCAACTCCAAACTTGGATGGCTCACCACTGGAAGAGTCAAGCAAGACTCCACGCAGCCAGCAGAGCCCAATCTGCTGTGCCTCAATCTCAAGCCGCTTCATGATGAGAAGAAAGAAGATTTCGCTTTTGCAAACAAGGACGCGCAAGTCCACTCCATGCCCAAACTGGATGGCCTCAAGAAAGCCAAGTCGAATGGCGTCAAAGGACCAATTCAAGGACGTGATGTTCAAGTGGCCATCAAGGACTTCAATCAAGCTGTTCCAATTCAAGACTGTCGGATCAGCAAAGGAACAGCCACAAAGAAGACAAAGAGGAACTACAAAGAACCAAGGAAAAAGAATCTACCTCCTCCAAGCAGCATTCCCCTCAAACCTTCAACCAAGAACAATGGCAAGAAGCCTTGTCTACTCCCGAAGAGGTCAAGAAGCAAGAGGACAAGGTACAAGCTCTTCGCTGGGGAGTGTCGTGAAAGACACGAGCTTATAAGAGAGGAGGGGAGTAGTATTAATTATTGTACAAGGCTAGGTAACGCTATTGTTGAGCATTCATGTACAAATAGTTTATAGGCGCGATGTACTAGAGCTAGCGAGGCCGCTATGACGTCATGTGGCGTCACTTTACTACAAAGTAGAGGCGCGCCTCAATTCTTCCAGAACTTTCTTCGCCTCACCTCCTATTGGCAGGTGGGCGTGGCCTTCTAGAACTTTCCATGCATTGTATATAAGCGCCTACGATAATGTTACGTCATTGTTCTAGAACTTTCTAGAATATTCTATTGAGCTATATAAGGGCCCGGCTCGGCCATTGTCTATCCTCTGTTTCTGCCAACTATCCTCTGTTTCTACAAATGAGCCTCTGTCAATCTTCTTATTCTACTTCAATTATCAGCTATTGCTGTTGCAAATTCCTTTCCCAATTGCTGTGCTTGTGCAGCCCCAACCCAATTGTTATTATTGTTGTTCTTCCCGAATAAAGGGAACCTTCCCAAACAAGTCAAGGCTTCTGTTCCTGATCCACCGCAACAACATGTATGCTTTCCCAAATCTGAGATAGCATGCAGTAATTGGTTGTGAATGGGCTGATGTGTGAAACAATAATGTACAAGTCAAAAGTAAGTCCATCAGGCGCTACCAGCCTGTCTAGACGAATAAGAAGGCTGCTCGCTCCAAAAAAAGCTTGTCTGGTTATTGTTCGATTTACAAATTCATATTATTTAGCGAATATGAATATGACTTTTCGCAAATAATATTGGTACATCATATTTTCTGTAATATGCATATTATCTTGAGGCCTTGAAATAATATGAAATATAATATGACCATATCTCATATCATATTATTACCGTGAGACAAACAGGTACCACATATGCTACCGGGACGGGGGGGAGGGGGACCACACAAGGGGGGGGGGGGGGGGGGGGGGACAAAAAAGGGGGGGGCGGGGGGGGGGGGAACAGAAGGGACAGGGGGGGGGGGGGGGGGGCCAAGGAGGGCCGGGGGGGGGGGGGGGGGACCACATGTGTGGGGGCGGAGGGTAGTGGTACCACATATGGTACCGGTACGGAGGGTAGTGGTACCACATATGGTACCGGTACGGAGGGTAGTGGTACCACATATGGTACCGGTACGGAGGGTAGTGGTACCACATATGGTACCGGTACGGAGGGTAGTGGTACCACATATGGTACCCCTACCCATGGCCATGGGTACCGGCACCTTATATGGTACCACCACAGGCCCCGAAGGTGATGGGAACCATATATGGTGCCGGTACCTTATATAGTGTCAGTACCATAAACGGCGTTAAGTGCCTGACTGTGACACTTTCCACAAATTCAATTCTAATGTAAGCGCCCAGGGGCGGCTATTTGGAAATTACTGGTAACGTGGGCAAATATACAGGGTGTGTCAAAAAAAAACAACCCAGCAGAGTTTTTGCTGTAGCAACCGCAAATCTCAACCGATTTGAATGAATCCTGCTTTAAATGAAAGAAGAATAAATTCTTGAAAGACTGGTGAAGGCCCTATTAAGATACGAAGCTTAGTTCCTGAGATATTTTCCTTCAAACTTAAAACAGAGATTTTGGCAGTGAACAAGAGCGATTCCGTTGCACTTCACAACAAAACGGATTCATACAAATGAAGTAACCAAGCATATGTGGCACCAGAAAAACCTCGTTGCGTTAGCCCTGAGCAGCAGGAATCGGTTTTATTATGAAGTGCAACAGAATAATAAAAATCGCTCTTGGTCATTGCCAAAATTTCTGTTTTGATTTTTAAAGCAATTATCTCAGGAACTAAGCAACGCATCTTAATAAAAGCTACACCAAACGTTCAAGAATTTATTTATCTTTCATTTAAAGCAGGATTCATTCAAATCGGTTGAGATTTGCGGTTGCTACAGCAAAAAATCTGCTGGGTTGTTTTTTTTTAACACACCCTGTATGTACAGGATCCGCCAAAAAAAACGACACAGCAGATTTTTTGCTGGCAACCGCAAATCTCAACCGGTTTGACTCCGTCTTCAAATTAGTGACAGATTGGGTCATTAAGATACTGTGCTTGGTTCCCGAGATAGTTGCCCTCAAAGTAAAATCACAGATTGAATGAACGGCAGCGATTTTTATTGTTCCGTTGCAGTTCATAATAAAAAAGGTTGTTTCTGCTATAAGGGCTAAGGTCACGAGGCTTTACTTCTGACACACACGCTCAGTTACTTCACCAGTAAAGTCTCATTAGCCTCAGCCTCAGCAGTAGGAATCTGCTTTATTATGAAGTGCAACAGAACCGCTCTTCTTCATTGCCAACGACTGTTTTGACTTAGAGCGCAAGTATCTCAGGAACTAAATACAGATAAAAAGAATCCTACCTCTCTGCCTCCATACAAAAGTTCGGCCATTTTTCTTGGCTCAAACGTCGCCTTGGCACGTTCAGACGACAGGTCCGGATTCACTTTCGACCCAGCCGCCATCTGACATTAAAATCAATAAAATCAATAACCTAGTCTTTACACACAAGTACGAGCCGACCCGATAGCACGGGCTCAAGAATAAACTAAAATCTACTAAAGGTAAGCAGCCAGTTTTCTTAGCAGCAGCTTAAGCACACACAGTGGTCATAAGCTAAGCATTAAAAGACAGGTAAAGCGGTGTTTAAAGCTAGTAGCTGATAAGGAGGTATTACAGTCAGGCACTTAACGCCGTTTATGGTACCGGTACCTAGGCTAGTCGCACCTTATACGGTACCGGTACTTAGGGTAGCGGCAACATATGGTACCCACACCATGACCACTGTTGATGGGACAGTACCATATGGTACCCCTACTTTCAAATTGGTAACTGTACTAGTACCATATATGGTACCACTTCATTCAAAATTCGTACCATATATGGTAGTAGTACAGTTACTAATTCGAAGGTAGGTGTACCATATATGGCACCGTCCCATCAACAGTGCCCACGGTGGGGGTACCATATGGTGCCACTACCCATATATGTAACAGGGGGGTCTGGGGGGGTCTGCCCCCCACCCGACTTAGGCCAGACCCCCCCCCCCCCCCCCGAGACGATTTCACCGACCCCCCTCCGATTTTTCTGGCAAGTAAATATTCGAGCAAATTTTTGCAATTTTTTACAATTTCACACACAAAAATTGCCAAAATCGCCTGCAAAACAGCACTTTATAGCTGTATTTCAGCCCAAATTAGCGATTTTTGGCGATTTTTTAGCCCAAAAATTGCGATTTTTCTCGATTTTTGAGCGTTTTTTAGTGCCCACCCCCCTCCCCCAAAATTTTGGCTCAGAGCCCCCCCCGGCCGGCGCCAGACCCCCCCAACCCCCCCTCCCCCCATCGGCGGATGACCTGTTACATGTATGCCACTACCCTAAGTACCGGTACCATATAAGGTGCGACTAGCCTAGGTACCGGTACCATAAACGGCGTTAAGTGCCTGACTGTATTAAGCCCACCACCAAGAACGAGACAAACTAACAGATTTATGAACAAATCTAAATGACCAGACAGACAGAATCACAGCTGTTAGAATGAGAAGAATGGTGTTCAGATTGAAACGTGTCTCCTGCACCGGTGATACTGATAGATGGATAAATGGATCGATAAATCACAGCTTTGAACGCGCTTCTTTCATGGCCGGAAGTAGGTGTTTCTTGACCGAATCCAACACCTAAACTCTTTTCTCTCAGGCAATTTGAACTGTGTAGGGATTAGAGACCTGCGCGGGCCGCCTTTTTGGCGGCCCGGCCCGGCCCGGATTTTCAAATTTCCAGCCCGGCCCGGCCCGGCCCGGCTGACATTTCGTGCCGGGTAGCCCGGCCCGGCCCGGCATCTCAAAATTTTCAGGCCCGGCCCGGCAAATTTAGAATGGCTCAAAAACGCTGAATATCGCCATTTTTACCAATTGCAAAGTAAAAACGAAAGTTTTATGGTAAGGAAAAACAGATGAAGAGGCTAACTAACGAAAACGTTTGTTTAACGTTTACGAAAATCCTTGTCACTGTTCGGAAGTGAGTTGAAAATCAGAAATGCCGTTTTAGCCCTTATATTTTAGAGTATAAGTTGGTGAAGGTTTGTTCTGTGAAAAACTATATGGCGTCGAAACTAAATTACTAAAAATATACTAAATTGGTCATCAAAGTCAAATTGTTTGTCGTGAAAGTATCCTTTCTGTAGCCGTACTTAGCTTTTTACCGAAAGAAACAAAATGACGCCCTAGCGCAAACAGATAAGTGTAATGAAATCGTAATGAAGTATCCATGGCGCCTTTCTTCAGTAAAACACCTGGGCGCTGATTGTATGTATGTACATTGATGAGAATGGTCAAATTTCTTTAATCAAGTAAACACCGGCCCGGCCCGGCCCGGCTAAAAATCCCCGCCGGGCGGCCCGGCCCGTGCAGGTCTCTAGTAGGGATGGGACCGGTATACGATATCATACCGTATTTTTCGCTATACGGTATTATGCGGTACACCGTATAGTTTTAAACGGTGAATTCACACATGTAACAGGTTAGGGACCTCCCGACCCAAAAATACAAGTACTAGTAGTGGCTCCAGTACTACAAACTGGCTCAGAAATCACTAATTTTTAGCCCAAAATTCGCTTGAAAAGCCTCAGGAAACCGAATTTGGCCTTTCCACTGCTGATATTTAAGAGAAATCGGTGCTTTTGGAAGCCTTTTAGTCATTTTTTGCTTATTTTTAACTCTAAAACGCTATTTGGCAGCTTATAATAGCGATTTTTGGCGTCCTTGGGGGAAAAACGTGCTAAAAACGCATTTCCAGCCGTTTTGGAGCTTTTTGAAAATTTATACCCCCTCTAGGCGAAACCCCCCTGAGGAAAACCCCTACCCGCTCCACCAGGTCGGCCCGGAGCTGTTACATGTATGTTTAGGCCTACCTAATCTAGGCATACGTTTTATAATTTTCTATACAAATTCCTTCCAAAATATTCCTGGGGTGGTAGCGGCGGCCTAAGCGGGTAGGTCAGAGCCAGAGGGGGGTCAACCCTTCTGCGGATGACTGTATAATGTTACATGGGCAGAGGGATGTATGGTGGTTCGTTTTGTTTACCCACCTCTAACTTAGGCTTATGTTCCTCAAAACACCTCCCGCCCACACAAAAATCTGTTGTTTCATCGAAAGGCCATTCAGAATCAACGTGGTTTCTATTTTGTGCATAATGTTTCGAATTTCTTAGATCCGTTTGTTTCTAGCTACCGAACTTGACATAGTCTTGGGGTTTTCAACACGAAAACATGCGATACTACGGTAGCTATTTGCAGATTTTCTGAGAAAACATTCGGCAATTGTGGGACACTACCCCCCATTAGCGGACACCTACCATATTAACTTAAGACTAAGATTGAATCTAACTTCATCCTAACGTTCATTCATCCCGAACCTATGTAGAAGCCTAAAACCTGATGAATAGAAGTCCTCGGTTCCAAATAAGTGAGGGACAGTGTCAATGTATCTAAATCCGATAATCAGCGCGTCATGCATAAGTGAAATGCACGCCGCTCCCCTCGCAATTCGGCAGCCAAACCTAGCTTAGCCTATACAAGGTTTACATAGAAATCGCTCAAGCTAGAAAAAAATAGTGAAATATTTGTATATCTAAGCTGTAGTATTTGCATGGCCATGGTAGTTTACGCGTGAATTATTAGTAAAGCCACTTCACTAAATACCTCGTTTTTGTTCAGGGGCGAGTGTTTGACCCATTCCAACATATTGGGGTAGACTTGACCGTCGTACCGACCCAGCACCGATCTCAGTTCGCGGTCGGCCAAATCCCAACTGTCCACAAGTGCCACCACATTAGGACGCAATGACGCCAAAGTTGCGTAGAGCGAGTGGCGCACAAACGCCACTTGTTGCGCGTTTACATAGCCGTCCTACAAGACAATGCTTAGCACTTAACGCCGTTTACTATGGTACTGGTGCCATATAAGGAGCGGTGCCTAGGCTAATGGCAACATATAATGGTGGCGGCACTAGATAATGTAAAGGCCCGTCAAGTAAACAAGCCAGGAGATTTTTTGCTGTAACAACTAGAGTGCGAAAATACCTGAAAAACCGAATACCCAATACTTGCGTAGCTGAGCCAAAATTGCATTTCAGTGAACAGGTACATTCCAGTTGTGTACACAGGATTTCTTAGATAGGGATTAAAATATCGAACATGATGGGCCAATTGTCCAACTAGGACGAGAAATTTTGAAACATTAGGCTTTAAGAAAGATTTAGAAGCCGTTCTGGAGGGTAAAGTAAGCAGAAATCGGCAGTTTTAGCCCGTATATGATCTTCTATATTACAGTGTTTCTTATTTTCGGCGGATTTTTCTTCGTACTCCACCGGAAAGGGGTGTACCAGACCCGCACCCAATACAGTACCAATACATTGTACATTCTGTATCACTAAAATGACAAATTTCAATTGAATCACAAACGTTCATCTTAGATAAGAACAGAGAAATTGCAATAAATACTAGTGTACTACTTAGAAAAGCGGACAGAATAAGACATTCTTAACCTTTAGTTTGTTAACGCAAAAACGGCTTCCTATACCTAATCATCGGTCAACCTTTTCGATTTTTTGAGGTCAGTTTTTCAGTTCAACAGCGATTTTTATAGGTCCTAATTAGTATTGGGTATTCGGAAATAAAATACCAATACGAATACCTGGAAAACACCCCAATACCAGTTCGCACTCTAGTAACAACCGTACAGTAAATCCCAACCGATTTGAATCAATCGTTTTTTGAATGAAAGCTAAATAAATTCTTATTACCAATGGCATTAAGTGTCGTTTATACGTCGTACCCGGGGTACTATAAACAGCGGTATACGGTACCGAGACCTTACTGGTAAAGTAACCGAGCCTGTGTGTCGTCAGTAAAGCCTCGTGGCCATAGCCCTCTTCAGAAGAAATCTGACTTATTGTGAAGTGCAACGGAATTGCTCTTGTTCACTGCCAAAATCATCGTTATGACTTTGAAGACACAGCAATTAATAAAAATTTCATCAGTCTTTCTAGAATTTATTTATGTATCTTTCATGCAAAAAGAGATTCACTCAAATCCGTTCAGATTTACAGTTGCTGCTGGAGCTAAAAGACTTGTATTTTTTAACGGACTCTGTGCGTGCCACTACTAGCCTAGGTACCGGTACCATATATGGCACCAGTACCATAGATGGTCTTAAGTGCCTGACTGTACTGTACTAGCAGTCTACTGTTATGTTGTCTACTGTACGCGTTATGTCAAATTGGCGATGTGTGTTCCGTGCTCTCTGAGAGAAAGTAAACTTATATACTACTTATATATACTGTACCTACAGTATACCTCCATGAAGTGACCGATTCTACTGTAGAACAGATGGAGAACGTAAAAGCGACATAGACTAGTCATCACAGCTCTCGTAGCCTTATCGGGAATGGTTTTAACGGTGTCAACAAAGTTGCTGACCAAAAACACGTGCACATGAGCCTGTAATTAACTTATAAAAAGCTGCAAACACTAAAGAAACAAAGTTACCCTGGCCATTTTACACAGTTCGACCCCAGTTCTGTTCCAGGCATCCTCCTCCGTGTGTCCGGCCGATTTGAGCTGTTGCAACGCGGCCACGCACCGACGCACCTTGCGTCGTGCTACGTGCTCGAACGCGTCGAGCAGCTGGTCGAATTGAACTGCCTCTGTCAGACAACTGTGCCGGGCGCCCGGCTTGCTTAGGTAGGAGGTGAGACCTGTTTGTTTTTCGCCAGACTCGACGGCCCGACCTGCCTTCATGAGGTAACTGAACAGAAATTATTATTAGTTCGAATCTATTAGAAAGATAATACAGTCAGGCACTTAACGCCGTTTGCGGTTTTGGCACCATATATGGCAGCCCCACCCACGTTCGGGGCCTGAGGTGGTACTATATGGTACCCATACCTTCGCATTGGTACCGGTACCATATACCACTCTGTTCAGATTTCGTACCGTATATGCATACATGTACTAGGGGGGGTTTGGGGGGTTACCCCCCTGCTGGAAAGGCCAAACCCCCCCCCCTCACCCCCCCCCCGAGACAGGTTAAGGGACGCCCCCCCCCCCGACCAAAAAATACAAGTACTAGTGGTGGCTCCAGTATTAACAAACTGGGTCAGAAATCACTAATTTTTAGCCTAAAATTCACTTGAAAAGCCTTTGGAAACCGAATTTGGCGTTTCCACTGCTGATATTTAAGAAAAATCGGTGTTTTTGGAAGCTCTTTTTGTCATTTTTTGCTTGTTTTTAGCTTTAAAACGCTATCTGGCAGCTTAAAATAGCGATTTTTAGCGTCCTTACTGAAAAAAACGTGCTAAAAACGCATTTCTAGGCGTTTTGGAGCTTTTTGAAATTTGGGACCCCCCACCTGGGCGAAACCCCCCTCGACCCCCCACCTGAGGAAAAACCCCCCTACCCCCCTCCCCCCAGGTCGGCCCGGAGCTGTTACATGTATGCGTATATGGTACCGGCACCTATGGCCATGGGTAGGGGTACCACCACAGTCGCCGAAGGTGGGGGTACCATATGGTGCCACTGCCCTAGGTACCGGTACCATATTTATGGGCCCACTCTGTTCACGTTTCGTACCATAAACGGTGTTAAGGCCTGACTGTAAGTGAGAGAAATGAAAACTGTCGCACGAACGGAAAAACAGAACAGATTAACAATCACATAGCACAGTCAGGCACTTAACGCCGTTTATGGTACCGGCACCCAAGGTTGCGGCTAGTGGTCATACATGCAACAGGTCATCCGCCGAACGGGGAGGGGGTCGGTGGTCAGACCCCAAATTTCAGGAGGGGGGTTGGGCACTAAAAAGGCTCAAAAATCGAAAATTTGGGCTGAAATACAGCTGAAAAGTGCTGTTCTGCAGGCGATTTTGGCAATTTTTGTGAGTGAAATTGTAAAAAATCGCGAAAATTTGCTCAAAAAATTACTTACCAAAAATCGTCTCGGGGGTCTTACTAAGTCCGCTGGGGGCAGTCCCCAGTCACATGAATGGTTTAGCAACAACAAACAAAACAAGAACTACAAAATCTAAAAACAAAAAAACGGGGAAATGACCAGAAACTATTGTATCGAGACCACACCACAACACGATATACACACGCACAAACCAATAAAACCAAACAAATAACAAACACCAACCAGAATAACACAATAACTACACCAACAACAACAACAGAAAACCTAAAACCAAAACAACAACATCACAACAATCAGGGTTGCCAAGGATTTGCAAATTCCCTGACCTCTTTACAAGCAAACTGAACTCACAAAAAAGTAGTAAACGATTGAGGAAAGGAGAGACCTACCGAGCCACCTGCAGAAGCATTACGATGTTGTCCCCTTCATATGTGCAACCGCCGACAGCGCCGGCGTAGAGATCAGGCATTCCACTGGCGTGCATGTAACCGTGTCCACCACAAGCCAATCTACACTGCTCTATACCCTCCGCCACTCCCCACGATACCAATGACTTGAGACCAGAAGACAGGGAGTGCAACTAGAGTTTGTAATTGTATTGCAAGAAACAGAGTTGACGCCATTTATGGTACCAGCACTAAAGGCCACATATGGTGCCTCTAGCCTAGGTACCGGTACCATATATTGTGCCAGTACCGTAAACGATGTTAAGTGCATGAGTGGGATAGAAAAAAGATTTGTTTTAGATGAATTTCTATATTGCTGAGAGCAGACATGAGCTAGCATTTCGGCTGAGGGCGGGGGTAGAATTTTCAATTCCTGAGGGGGGGCTGAGAGGGTGATAAGCCAAAAAGTCCAATTTTTGGCCAAAATCAAGGTTTTTTGGCTTATTTTTCATTAAATTAAGTTAAAATAAGCTATTATTTGCTCATTTACGCCTAATCCAGGCATATTTTTATCATAATTTTCTATACAAAATTCTTCCAAAAAATTCCTGAGGGGGGAAACCCCCCTCAGCCCCCCTTTGCCCATGTCTGGCTGAGAGGGGTTTGAGTGCGACAAGGGAAATACACCTTATACCAGACACGGGCTTGCGTTTCGCCTGAGGGGTGGTAAACTTTCCAATCCTGAGGGGGTTGAGGGGATGGCAAGAAAAAAGTCCGATTATTTGCTAAAATCAAGGATTTTTTGTATATTTCTAAGTTATTCTGAGCTATTCTTGATGGGGATTGCGGCGGCCAGAGGGGGTCAATCCCTTACCCCGCCATTTGCCCAGGTCTGCCCTATACCCATATTTGGTTTTACTTGAGGAAGAGCCTCGAAGTTTCCATCCTGCAGTTCACTGGAGACCTTGAAGTAGACCTCACGAATGGTTTTGCTGGCAAAGAAATAGGCGAATGCTTTCGCTATCTCAGGTACCACTCTATACTGCTGTGTCTGATAGTCCATAATCTTAACCTCTCCTTGCCTAAAAAGGAGGCATTCATTTTCAAGTTGAGGTTTGACTGGGTCAGACCATACCCTGGGACGATTTCTCCCTGTCGTCTGATGCAACTGTATCTAGCGGCAATGGTAGAGGCTGTGGCTAAGTAGATAGCCTGATCGCTGATCATCACACTTCGTACAAATACCATAGCTCCATATGCCAACTTGGAATGGGGTGCTGGAACGTAATCTCCATTTGGTAGCACCTACAGTGACTCAGTTGACCCATGAGGGTAAAGCATTAGAAGCACCTTTGCACTGCGCATCAGCATGTTTTCTCTGTCAATTCTGACATTATTCAAGCGCAAGTAGCCATTGTCATTGGAGGCCATTCCAAATTTTGGACCGATGTCTCCGACTTCCACACCTAGACAGCTCGTAGATTTCCTATGGACAAGCACTGTAATCCAAACCAGGCAAGGGCAAGTGAGTATCCAGGTCCCTCAACTGAACCATAAATGCGTGTGGTCCGTGGCACTTGCCCTGGGTCCACAACTGAGCCATCACGATGGCATGGTTGGCTGTTTTGCCCAGATTTCCGGGCCACCATTTGGTTGCTGTTATGGTGGGCGTATTTAGCACAAACTGTTGAGTAGTTGGATCGTAAGTAGACGTCGTTTCCAATTTCTTCAAGTTCGTGCCTGAAGTACAGATGGAACGTGACCTAACCTGGGCCGAAACCGGTTTTCTCTTCTAATTCAAAGTCAACAGTTTGGTATTGTAAAAATAACCGGTCCACTGGCAAAATTATCCCCATATATCGGCTCCAATGTCAACCACTAATCAAGTGAGAGAAAAAAGTGAACTGTACTGGCTGCGCACCAACCGATTCTTCGCTCTGACACCCATCTCCGTGCTGAATTTCATCAATGTTGCACGCTCGAAAGTGGAACTGTTTTTCTGGATTATCATTTTTGCCATTTTTCTCATATTCACCATCAAAGATGTGAACGGTGTTGTTAAGCGATATATAAATGGAGAAACTCTAACTCGTGCTAGCCTTACAAACGATGACAAAGCTGGTGTTTTGCCCAATTTCACCTTTTGTATTACCAATCAATGGGCGCTATTGGATCCGACACTGGATCATAAGAACCCTCTATACCTTCCCGACCTTTATCTCAGACTGAAAATGCAACAGTCTGTGGAAGAAATGACTAGCAAAGAAAGTTTCCTCAACTCAACATGGCACTTGCCTCTCCTAACTACGGTGCAGAAGTATCTGTTTCAAATCTATGACAGAGAACTTTTGCTCATTAAATCAATAATTTCTGGAAACAACCAACATAGCCTGTATCCTATGACAGAAAAGCAACTACACTCTACACCCAATGATGAGCTGCTAGAGCTGATGGACAAATTTGGCATCACCCTTACAGAATTACAGGAGAAATTTACAACTGAAGTGTCCAAATTTTATGAAATGAATATCATGGCCAGGTTCCAAAACAAAGTATGGACCAGCTTGAACTATTCATTGAGTTATCTGGACAAAGAAACAAGTTCGCAAACTAAAATATGCTTTCAAATAAACCACGATGGACCTCTAACCTACTGTAGAGCAAGTGCAAATGCGAAAACACAGGATCTGAGTCTTAATAAGCTTGGAATTCAGAACATGAGGCTGAGAAACAGCTCCTTGATTGTGGAATTTGAAGGTTACAATATCGAAACCCCAGTGGGTTCCAACAGAGCCACAGAAATGAGAGTTGAAGCTGAGTTCAGAAGCATACAAAGGCATGAATCTGACAATATTCTACCGCATGAATAATCTTTGCTGATTCTAGGTGCACCACATACACAACTCATCAAAGCTGCATGGCAAACTGTTTGCAAAAGAAACTGGAAGAAGTTTGCGGATGTAAACCAATAATCACCAATTCAAATTCTGTATGCTCTTTGTTCGATTACTTCAACTGTCGGTTGGAAGAATTTCCTTTGATCAATTGTTCCTACTGCTCGAAACAGTGCCACAAGACAATTTACCAGATTTCTAAATCGAAGTCCAGCAATTCAGAAACTAGACTGCTGGCTGCTAGCTTGGAGATCTCGGTGAGTAAGATTTTGCAATAGGGTAGATCCGATCTGATGTGCAGGGGGCCTGACGGCCTACGATCAGACTCGTGGTCTATTTTGTGACCCCAATGATTCGTCATCTTGGACGTTGCCCTTCTTTCACTGCCAGCCACCCCTAGCCATGCTGCTGGGTGCTGGTCACCAGGAGGGCGGCCAGCGTGTTGATGCCATGATTCTGACAGCTCCCAAAGGCCGCCGGTGCCCATATGTCAGAGGGCTCCCAGCATAGTTGGTCTCTCAGGCAGCTTCTGACATCGTAGATCTTCTCCAATGCGGCATGCTTTCTGGAGCGGCTTCAGTGTTAAGGCAGATCCAGTCGGTTCCCATTTCACCTACTCACTGTCACCAGCTTTTGGTGGCTTGGGTGGAGCGTTGCGCCGATGACCAACTCTTTGCGGCAAAAAAGCTAGCTGTGCCGAGAGGATGAGCGCATGATGTCACGCACAGTTTCGATAGCTTTCAGTCTGCAACTGTTTCAGCCAAGTCAATACATAACGTTCGAGGAAATCTACTCACAAACAGGCTCACTGCTCTTGGCACATATGGGTGGAATCCTCTTCTTCTGGTTAGGAATCAACATGTCAGCTATGCTTCACTTGTTAGTCTATCTGATCAAGCAAGTCTGTTATCTGTTCCAACCAAACACTAAGGTCAGCGCAAACACCAGAAGACTGGTGACTAAGCTGAACCCAAAGCTACTGCAAGACGAAAAAGAGGAGTCACTGGATTTGGTCGGTCAAGACTTGGCAGACACTGTCGAACGACAAAGCAAAGAAATCGGGAGACTGTCACAAAGACTGCTGGCACTCGAGAAGGCTCATATGAAGAAGACTTTTCTTGAACAACCTGTAGATGGAGAGGGCTCCGGCACTAATTATTATAAGTCTTTTGTTTTTGTCTGATTTTCTGGTATTGCATGTGTAGTCATGTATTGTCATTTGTAGTTGTGGTTTGTTATGTCAGTGCATAATAGTTAGTCTTTTGGCTATCACATCTTTCATATCATAAGCTATGTTGTACAGCATAAGCTTGTTATCTGTTCTGCATCTTCTGGATGGATGCAGAACAATGTTTTTCAGCAAAAACTCATGCAATGAATGGAAGTTACCATGTCCAAGTTCGGTCTGGGCATAGGTGCCGTTAATAGCTCGCATCATAGCGGGAGAGAGCCATTTTTCCTGCTGCTCAGCTGAGGCTTGTCCTTGCTTGCAGTGCAGGGATGAACATGACATAGTGAAGACTAAGTGGATGGATTTCGCGACCCATCACCAAACTGAAAAATTTATGTACCTAGTGACCCACTGTGAATCCGCCTAATCATTTAAAACGCGGAATTTGGTGCACTATACTCAATTTCACCAGGTTTTCAGGGTCAAATAAATCAAAAACAAAGGCAAAGAATACTTTTGAAAGTACTGCGCATCCTCGATGGCGCCCGTGTCTACGTAGTCGGCGAATTTGGTCATCGATAACACTTTGGACATGGCATTTTCTAGTCGTTCTGCTCTGCTCAGAAATACAGGCGGACATGGTTCCTTGAACTCAGCTTTCGACTCTACTAAATTCCGAATCTCATGGCGACGATTTACGGCCTAAAAAGGTAATTCCGTGTACTTTAAAAAGAAAAGTCAGCCTCCATAGCAAGGCTCGAGAAAAATTGAAGTAAGCAAAGCATTTCTAGAGCCAACCAGACATGGGTTAGCATTTCTGCTGCAGGGTGGTAAATTTTCAAATCCTGAGGGGGCTGACAAGGCTAGCGGCGGCTGATGGGTGTTGCGGGAACAGTAAGCCAAAAAAGTTCGATTTTTTACTACAGTCAAGGTATTTTGGTTTATAAAATAGGTTAAAATAAGCTATTCTGAGCTCATTTACAACAACTAAGCAAACTTTTTAGCTATACAAAATGCTTCATAAAAGTCGCTGAGGAAGGTAGCGGCGACGGAGAGGTGGGTAGGTCAGTGCCCGAGGGGGTCAACACCCAGCTCCCCTTCGCCATGTCTGGTGACAACCAGCACTCATTTGACCATTTAAACAGAATAAAGGCTGTCAAACATAACACAACATGAAACAAAACAGAAATGTTGGCAAGTTTCTTGCATAAATGGGCCGAAAAAATCCGGAGGGGGTATGGAGTCCTGGGGGGATCGCGAAAAAAGGCCAAAAAACGCCTATTTTGCCTTAAATATGCGAAAATTTTCTCCCTCCGGGAGGAGGGGGGTGAGCGAGGGGGGTATGGCCGGCGAGGGGGAGGGCTATACCCCCCGGCCCATGTATGGCTTCTTGCCGCTAAGAGTTGGTGGTCGGCACAAAGCCCAACCCAGACCACCGAAAGCTGGTGACAGCGAGTAGGTAAATGGGACACGTGTTGCGACACACGGGTATGGGGACAACTACCACTACCTTGACCTGACATCTGTAGAATATTTTTATTATAATAGTGCTTAAAACTTCCAACGACAAGACGCCAAATCCACTGACTTTCCCTGATCTCCTGACAAATTTTATATTCCCTTGGCTGGCGGCTTGAACCCTGAACAATGACCAACAAATAATTCTTCACCTACTTCATCTCCACCATACAAGAAAGAGGTTAGTTTTCTGCAATCAAAAGTGGCCTTGGCCCGTTCGGATGCTAAGTCTGGGTTCACAGTCATGTTGGAAGAATTCTCCAACTTCTCAAGCGGCTGAAACTGGTCAGATAAAATGCCTGTACTGTATTATACAGTCTCGAATAAAAATTGACATTGTACCACTTTGACAGGAAGTAAATCAGATAATAACTTTCTACACACGTGCACTAGGGAGTTATTGCTAGCTAGAATAGCCAAACTTTATCACTCCTTATGAGGCGACGGCCAGCATTTTGGCTGAGGGGGGCAGATATATAAGGGGGGCTCAGAGCGGACGCTACCCGCTCAGGAATTTTCTGTAAGAATTATGCTTAGTAAAAGTATGCCTAGAATAGGTGTAAATGAGCTCAGAATAGCTTTTTTAACCTGTTTTAACGAATAATAACCAAAAAATCGGACGTTTTGGCTTACCATGCCCTCAGCCCCCTCTCAGGAATTGAAAATTCTACCCGCCATCAGTCGAAATGCTAGCCCATGTCTATGAGGAGAGGCGACTTATGGGGGTTGGTAGAGATGTTCCATGGAAAATTTCCAATGGAAAAAAAAGGAAATTTTCCGGAAAATTTCCGGAAATTTTCCTAGGGGGTCGGAAAAAATGGAAAAAAAGGAAAAATATTCATTACTGCTTTTTAATGAACCTGACGCGTTTAGCGCTGTTAATGCGATCAAAGAAACATGAATCAGGTCTATTTCTAGTTGCATTTCCGTATTAGGTTCAGTTTGTTTGGCAAGCTCTCACTTTTGTTCCTGATTAAGTGGTGAGAAGATAAATTCGGTGCCAACAAAATTTTTGCAAGTGATAAAATGGATAGATAATGGAAAAACGTATAGAGGTTTGTTCAGTTGTTGAAAAAAGAAGACGAGAACACTTTTTCTTTGAAAATTTACGCTGCAGTTTTAGTGCCCAAAATGGCGTGAGGACGTCCTAAGGACGATGTTACATGGTCTCATTTTACCGTTAAAACAGAGGAAGGGAAGAGAGTTGCTTATTGTTGTTACTGTGAGTCGCGCTATCTGAATAATGCAACCAGAATGCACAAGCATTTGGTAGACAAGTGCAAGCGATTTCCATTGCCTGCGCGCCAGGCCTAGTCTCTCTACTGGTACCAGAGTACGCTGTTCCGCTCCCGCCAGCTCTTCCGGCAACTCTCCAGCAGCAGAACAGCTGGTTCAAGCTGCTGCCGCCGACAGCGATGACAGTCAGGTCTCAGCTCCTTCACAACCGAAAAAAACCAGACAGTCCTCTTTGCTTGGTGGTTTCACTACAACCGGAATCGACAAGATGACCCGCAAACAGCAATCCGAGCTGAGCCAGATGTTTCTGAGAGCTATGGCAACAAGCAACATGGCTCTGAATTCATTCGAGACAGAGGAGTGGGAGAGTTTCTTTCAAAAGCTGCGCCCTGCTTTTCAGATCCCTGGCCGTAAAGCACTTTCTACAACCTTTCTGGCCAGAGAGTATGATGAGCCAGAGAGTATGTCTTGCTTGGGCGACAAATAAAAAAAAATGAGGTTAAAGCGGATGTATCAGCAGAAGTTGCGAAAAGCTCCAGTCTAGCTGTAGCAACAGATTGCTGGAGTGATGTGTCTGGCAGTCATTTGTCGGTTGAACTCTCTTGTCTGGTCTGAATTAAACTCTATCTGTTGTTAAAAATATTATAATGCATAGAAAAAACAAAAAAGCTGTCTAGAATTATCTAGGACCTGCAAGGAGCCCATTTCTGGCGTTTTCTCAAATTTTTAAAATTGGAAAAATATTATGGAAAATTTCCGGAAAATTTCCGGCAGACATTTTTTTCCGGAAAAGGAACATCTCTAGGGTTGAGGCGATGGTAAGCCAAAAAAGTCCTATTTTTTTACTAAAATCAAGGTTTCCGGACTTATTTTTCGTTAAAATATGTTAAAATAAGCTGTTCTGAGCTCATTTTCACCTATTCTAGGCATATATGGGCCGGAAAAATGGGTTGGGGGAGTCAAAATCCGAAAATTTGGGGGTGGGCCTGCCGGTTTGGGGCATCGCGGCGATTTTGGTGGGTGGGGTCAGGAACAAAAGTTGGCTTCAGGTGGGTGGGTGGGATCGTTTGGGGGGTCGAGCTCAAGTTGGAGGTGGGCAAACCCCCGGCCGGTCTATGTTTTTCAAAGCAAATTCGGCTGTGCTGCTTTGGCTTAGCGGTCGAAATTTAGGACCTCACACATTTATGGTGCAACTTGCGAAATCGACACCAAAATTGTCTCTAAAACAGCACTTTTTAGCTGTATTTGAGCCTAAATTAGTGGGTTTGTCCGATTTTAGGCTACAGTTACGATTTTCGAGAGCTTTTTCAGCTTACTCTTTCCCCAGAATTTGCCGGCACAGTTGGTGTAGTGGTTCAGGCCGCAAAGCCACTGTGCGCGTACTCGTGCGTTCATCCACTCAGCGGGACAAGTTTCTTGCCGCAAAGAGTTGGTGGTCGGCACAAAGCCCAACCCAGGCCACCGAAAGCTGGTTACAGCGAGTAGGTAAAATGGGAACCGACAACTTGGTAATTTGAAAAAGGTTCGCACTACGTCATCACATTATGTATAGTTATTCATTATTGTATTTCTAAAACTCTATTATCTTCAGCGAAATTAACTAAAAAGGTAAGGAAAATATTCTAGAGTCGCCCTGCAACACTGGCATGACGGGTCCTCTAAGCTAAGACAGACATGGTCCGGGGCTAGAAGGCAGACATGGGCAAAGGGGGTCGAGGGGGTTGGCCCCCTCAGGCTCTGACCTACCCCCTCAGGAATTTTTTGGAAGAATTTTGTATAGAAAATTATGATAAAAATATGCCTCGATTAGGTGTAAATGAGCTCAGAGGTAAGGGGGTGCACCCTTCCTCTCGCCGGCCAATACCCCTCCCCTCTAATAGGGAGAAAATTTTCGGGACCGCCCCCCCCCCCCGTGGTCTCCAGACCCCCTCCGGATTTTTATCGCCCATATATGGCTTAGAATAGCTTATTTGTCTTATTTTAATGAAAAATAGCAAAAAAACCTTGATTTTAGTCAAAAATTGGATTTTTTTGCTTACCACCGCATTAGCCCCCCTCCCTCAGACGCTCTTACCCCCTCAGGAATTGAAAATGCTAGCCCCTTCAGCCGAAATGTCTGGTAGAAGGAATTACCCCACCCGTAGGGAGAAATTTAACTGGAAACCTTTTTTTTACTTTATGCTTGTATGTTTTGAGTTCTTAACTGCAAATTTGCTGCCATGTATTGCACCTGTACTTAGGGTAGTGGCAC
The DNA here is from genome assembly GCA_030248155.1 of Sabatieria punctata. Classification (NCBI taxonomy): domain Eukaryota; kingdom Metazoa; phylum Nematoda; class Chromadorea; order Araeolaimida; family Comesomatidae; genus Sabatieria; species Sabatieria punctata. Next base: position 235,224 of record JASANB010006229.1, read on the forward strand.
AATCATACATGTAACAGGTCATCCGCCGATGGGGGAGGGGGGGTTTGGGGGGGTGGTCTGGCGCCGGCCGGGGGGGTCTGAGCCAAAATTTTGGGGGATGGGGTGGGAACTAAAAAACGTTCAAAAATCGCAATTTTTTGGCTAAAAATTGCCAAAAATCGCTAATCTGGGCTGAAATACAGCTAAAAAGTGCTGTTTTGCAGGCGATTTTGGCAATTTTTGTGTGTGAAATTGTTAAAAATTGCAAAAATTTGCGCGAAAATTTACGTGCCAGAAAAAATCGGAGGGGGGGTCGGTGAAATCGTCTCGGGGGGGGTGTCCCCATCCGGGGGGGTCTGGCCTAAGTCGGGTGGGGGGCAGACACCCCCCCTGTTACATGTATGGACACAATGACACCCCACGTTCCGGCACCGTGGTGGTACCTACCATATAAGGTATGCCAACGATCGACCACTGTGTCGGTACCAAATATGGTACCCCTACCTTCGAATTGGTAACTGTACCGGTACCATATATGGAAACACTTCATTCAAATTTCGTACCAGATATGGTACCAGCACCCAAATCATGGGCAGGTGTACCATATATGGTACCACCACACTCCGAGAGTAGGGGTGCCATATGGTGCCGCTAGCCGTTACCATATATGGTCCCAGTACCATAAACGGCGTAACGTCAATTACCTGACTACAGTATAATATCACCAGTAACAATAATGCAAAATAACCAGTCAAGTGGCATAACCGAAGTGTCAATCAAATACATAATTCCAAAAAAAAAAGTTTACTCCACTAGCATGACGCGTATGCATCGAAAACAGACAACACAACAACGAGCGAGCAACCGAACAAAGTACGTTGTTGCCATCAAAATATTATATACCAAATCACTAACAGAAAGAAAGAAGGTGGGGGCGTGGTATGCAAATTTTCGTCCAGGACTATACTGATTCCACTGCTACTATTATTACAGCCACTACACTTTATAGTAAGCCAATTATAGTAAATAAAGAAGAGAACAAGTTCCCACCAACTTTAGACCAACAACTAGCCAACAAATCACTCGTTTTTCTTTTCTCAGTAGATCCGACCGCGTTTACCGTATCCTCCGCGACCCAGGCGAACTCCGCCCCCTTCGCCGCCGGCCATTCGTCGCATGCCTCTCATTGGTCGACCGCCGGTCGCCGCTCGTCGCGCACCCATGCCGCGTTCGCGGTCCCGGTCACGACGCCAGACTGTACGCTTCAGCTCGTTGTATTTTTTCTCCGTTTCCTAATAATTAGAAGCTTACTTTATTATGTAGACTCCACCAGAGAATTTGGGCAGCAGACATACATGTACTAGGGGGTTTTGGTGGTTACCCCCCTAGCTGGAAAGGCCAAACCCTCTCCCGACACAGGTTAAGGCAAGGGACCCCCCAGACCAAAAAATACAAGTACTAGTAGTGGCTCCCAGTACCAACAAACTGGCTCAGAACTCGCAAATTTTTAGCCTAAAATTCGCTTGAAAAGCCTTTGGTAACCGAATTTGGCCTCTCCACTGCTGATATTTAAGAGAAATCGGAGTTTTTGGAAGCCCTTTTTCGCCATTTTTTGCTTGTTTTTAGCTCTAAAACGCTATTTGGCAGCTCAAAATAGTGATTTTTAGCGTCTTTACTGAAAAAGCGTGCTAAAAACGCATTTCCAGACGGTTTGGAGCTTTTTTGAAATTTGGTACCCTCCCCCAGGTCGCCCCGGGGCTGTTACATGTATGGCAGACAGGGCATACATGTACTAGGGGGTTGGAGGTTACCCCCTAGCTAGAAAGGCCACCCCACCCCGACCCAAAAATGCAAGTACTAAAAGGCATTCAAATAGCGTTTAAGAGTTAAAACCACGCATAAAATGACAGAAAGGGCTTCTAAACACACTGACTTAAATATCAGCAGCAGCTCAAATTCGGTTACCAAAGGCTTTTTTAAGCGGATCTGAAGCGATAAAATAGTGATTTTTAGTCGGGTTGTTAGTACTGCGGATGCTACCACTACAGTCAAGCACTTAACACCGTTTATGGTACTAGTACTACCATACATGGTACCGGTACCAATGCGAAGGTAGAGGTATCATATATGGTACCACTAGCCTAAGCACCGGTACCATATGGTGTCGGTACCATAAACGGCGTTATGTACCTGACTGCAATACCGGAATACGGTTGCATCTCTACCTTCGACCAGGTCCCAACTATACATGGGCCGGAAAAATCCGGACGGGGGTAGGGGGGTTGAGACCTCGGGGGGGGGGTCCCCCCCGAAAATATTTTGCCTTAAATAAGCGAAAATTTCAGGGGGTGGTATGGCCGGCCGAGGGGGAGGGGTATACCCCCCCCTTACCCCCGGCCCATGTATGGTCCCAACCGGAAATTACAGTACCTGTTCTTCATACGGTCCCATCCAAGCGTGTGTAGTACGGTATGTGTCTCTGAGACGCATCAGAACCTTTCCGCCGCCGTTTTCTCCGTCCCAATACTTCGGCTGCCAGGCCTCCTGGCGCGGTTTGCGCCAGCCAGTGCCGAATGACTAAAATTTGCATAGAGCGGTGCCATTGTCACTGAACGCCAACTCCGGGGCCAGAGACGGCCGCGATTTAGACACGCGCACACAAAACCGTACTGTAGTCCTAACAAAATAAATACGGTCAGTCAGTCCCGGTACTAAAGTACGGTCCGATGCGCTTGTCCAGAGTCCGACCGACTCTGACCTTATCCTGCGAAGCGACGGCTAAGTAGACTTTGTCGGTGTAGACCAGCAGATTCTGGATCCAACGGATCTGGTCGATCTTCATGCGCTGGCCCTCCTCCCAGTAGCGCATTTTCAGCTGAAATAGTAACGGCAACAGTTCGAGAGAAAACCATTCCAAACTAGGCTACAGAGTTCCAGGTGGCCTCATCAAAGTTCTTGATGCCCTTCATCTCTTCTTCGGCCTTGGTCGGAGTGGCCGCCGAACGGATCTTCTCCGCTGTATCCATGTCGCCGAACGTTTCGGCCATTTTGTACCTGATAATCAAAGATTGGTAATTAGGAGAGGTTGGCAGACTTAAAAGAGAGCTTAAAAGAAAATGCAACCAACCAGTAGTAACGTTCGGCGGATTTGTGTTCTAGTCCGGCCAGGTCTCGGATGGCCACCTCGTGACGGAGACTCAGTGGGTCCAGTGGTCCTGTGGGGAATAGAGGAGCGGATTACGGTATATACGGATTCGGAGACCTTTTAAACAGCTTTTCTAGTTACCATTAGGGAGTAATTAGCTTGGGGATGAAATATTAACCTCTAAGCCTAAACTAACGATAGCCCGTCTGTCGGGAAAACTAAAAATAGCAATACTGGTCATTTTTACAGTGTTTTTTACAACTTCAGCCAAAAACCCTCAAAGTTACTTTAGATAGTGAAAGAACTAGTGTTGTTAGGCTTTTAAGTTTTTAAGGCTCATTTAGAAAAATCTTTATTTTATTATGGATATTTTGTGGGGAAATGGCTAAATTTAGCCTCAGATTTCATTCCTATTCTAAGCTTAAAAATAGGTTTTGAAGGGCAGCAGCCACTCTGTGAGCAATGCTGCAGGTACAATGTCGACTCTCAGACTGCAACACTATATTTGAACCAAACTATCAGATTTTGTATTTAAAGTTGCTTCTGATGCATCCTTACATATCCTACAACAGTCAGGCACTTAGCGCCGTTTATGGTACCGACACCATGGCACCTGTATCACATGGTACCCCACGTTCGGCGGCAGTGGTGGTACCATATGGTACCGGCTCCATATATTGTACCCCTACCTACCCATGGGTGCCGGTACCATATATGGTACCACTACCGTATATGGTACGAAATCTGAACAGCGTGGTACCATATAATATATGGCACCGGTAGCTAGAGTTGTAAAAAAAAATTTTTTTGAAGGCCAAAAAAAAGCTTTTTTTATGAAAATTTTTCATTACGAAATTTTTTTTTCAAAATTTTTTCCTAGCATGAAATATAGCTTGTAGGAGATGCAAGGATGCATCAGAAGCAGCTTTAAATGCAAAAGCTGATACTTTTGTTCAAACATAGTGTTACAGCCTGAGAGTCGATATTCTACCTGCAGCATTGCTCTTAGAGTGGCTGCTGCCCTTCAAAACCTATTATTATGTTTAGAATAGGCAAGAAATTGATAGAACTGCACTTCTAATGTATATCTGAGGCTAAATTCAGCGATTTTCCCCCAAAATTTCCATACTGTCAATAAAATAAAAAATTTTCGAAATGGGCCTTCAAAAAAAGCTTTTTTTATAAAAAAAGCCTTTTTTTAAAAAAAAAAGAGCCTAACAACACTACCGGTAGCAGTACCAATGCGAAGGTAGGGGTACCTTTATAATATAATATTATGGTACCACTACCCTAGGTACCGGTAGCAGCACCAATGCGAATGGTACCAGTACCTAGGTACTGGTACCATATATGGTGTCGGTACCATAAACGGCGTTAGTGCCTGACTGTACAAGCAAAATTTCAAGCATGGAAAAATTTGGAAACAAAGAATTTTCTTAAAAAAGCCGTTTTTGGCGTTCAAAAACTCTAGAAATAAGGCCAAAAAGGGTACTCAGTCTATGGCTAAACCAATAAGCAGACTATCAATTAAGCGAGAGCCATCAGACGAAAGAAACGACTGATAGTAGCGGACTGCCAGTGATAACCAAAGATAGTGCGAGTAGCTCCGTTAGTCTGATGGCTTATAAGAGCGAGAGAGAGAGAGCTGTCCGAACCTCCAACCAAAATATACTCTCCGATATCCTCGTAATCCACGTCCGCAAATATATCTACCGCGCCTCCAGTCGTATCCATCGCGTCCGACGCGCCGCCAATGCCGCGATTCTTCATCGCCTCTGCGAATCGCTTCATGCGCAGCTTCACGCGACTGTTCTCCACCTCAAACAGTCATTTACGGCAGTTCTTATAATTGACAAAATAAAAAAGCCCACCCAAACATTTTACTATTAAATTATAAAGTAACTGAATAGATAGAGGCATCAGCTTACTAAAGATGGAGTTGTTACAGTCAGGCACTTAACGCCGTTTATGGTACCGACACCATACATGGTACCCCCACGCTCGAGGGGGGTGTTCCCAAAAGGGCCGTTCGGGCCTGTGGTGGTACCATATGGTACCCCTACCTTCGCGCTTTACCGGTACTATATGGTACCACTCTGTTCAGATTTCGTACCATATATCTGGTAGTGGTACCATATATGGTACCGGCACCCATGGCCATGGGTACCACTACCATATGGTGCCGGTACCATTATATGGTACCACCACAGTCGCCGAGCATGGAGTACACTACCCTAGATACCGGTACCATAAAGGGCGTAAAGTGCCAGACCCTATTAGGACATACCTTCAACTTTCGAATGGCCTGTCTGAGATTATCGCGATCTTTCTCCAACTCAATGATGGCAGCTTTCATCTGCTGATGATCCTGCTTAATCCATATCAACTCCTGCTGCATCATACCGCCTCCCCCTCCCCCTCCGTAGCCCCCATGGTTGGCCAGGAGACTGGTGGACCGTCGACCCACTGGCGCACTGTCCAGAGGAATGACGTCATCGTCCAACGAACCCGCTCCGCCGAAATCGTTGTACTTGCCGAGACCGCCGAATTCGCCGTATCCACCTGGTTGGAAAGAAACGCGTGATGGGTTGGTAGGAACAAAGTCGGTGCACTAATACTAGGGCAAAGAACAGAATGGAAAGTTGTAAAGTTGGGCAGATAAGAACTGAAATGGACGTGTTAGAGGCGTATCTGGTGGGCTGGTTAGCAGTAAAGGTGGGCCGTTTCTAACCGTTCGTCTCAGGCGCATCGCATGCACGAGCTGCTTTAGGTCGGTTTCAAGCATAGATGGGGTGGTTTACCCACAGTCAGACATGGGCAAGGGCGCTACCCCCTCAGGAATTTTGATGAAGAATTTTGTATAAAAAATTATGACAAAAATATGCCTGGATTAGGTATAAATGAGTGCAAAATAGCTTAATTTTAACCTGTTTTAGCGAAAAAACAAGCCTGAAAACCTGGATTTTAGCCAAAAATCGGACTTTTTGGCTTACCTACCACCCCCTCAGGAATTGAAAATTCTACCCCCCCCCCTCAACCGAAATGATAGCCCATGTCTGCACACACTTGTTAAAAAAAATTTTTGAAGGCCAAAAATTTTTGCTTTTTTTAAATTAAAAGAATTGTTTTAAAATCGTCCAGCGTGCTAGTAAACAAATTTTCCACTTTTGCACACGCTAATTTTCCCACTTTTCCCCTTAATTTGCATGTCGATTTTTCAAAAAAAATTTTAGCCTTAAAAAACTTTTTTAAATAGGCTTTTTAAAAATTTTTTTGACCCTAACAACTGTGGGTATACCCCTTTCCCCGCCGGAGAATACCACCCCCTAGACCAGCCATACCCCTCCCCGCTCCCTCACGGAGGGGGAACTACCAACTTGCCCAAAACCAATTTGAGCACACAAATGGTGTTAAAATGTTTTAGCTTAGGTTTCATTTTTGGTGTGCGCAACTTGGATAGTCCCCTTAAATTGGGTTTAAATGAGCTCAGAATTGCCTATTTTAACGAAAAACATGCATAAAACCCCGATTTTAGTAAAAAATCTTACTTTTTTGGCTTACCAACCATCAGCCGCTGCTACCCCCGCCCCTCAGGATTTGAAAATTTACCACTCCTCAGCCAAAATGCTAAGCTAACCCACGTCTGAAAGTAGGGGGTACCATACCATACTTGCTAGGCTACCAAATTGGCTGTAAATGAGCCAAAATAGCTTGTTTTAATCGATTTTAACAAAAAATATGCCAAAACAAGTATCTTGATTTTAGATCGAACTATGGATGCAACAGGAATACAAGATACTGAATACCTAACATAAAACCAAAAAGCAGTGAGATTATTTAAATTTAAAATTTTTGTAGCCAAAATTAGGACCGGTATAAAAATACCGTATACAGTACAACGTATAGCATTACACGATACCGCATAATACCGCATGGTACTGCTCCCGAGACGATTTTTCCGAGCCCTCCTCCGATTTTTTCGCAAGTAAATTTTTAGAGCAAATTTTTTGCGATTATTTTTACAATTTCATACACAAAAATTGCCAAAATCGCCTGCAAAACAGTACTTTTTAGCCATGCATGGGTCGGAAAAATGGGTTGGGGGTAGTCAAAATCCGAAAATTTGGGGGTGGGCCTGCCGGTTTGAGGGGTCGCGACCATTTTAGTGGGTGGGGTCGGGAAGAAAGGTCGGCTTGAGGTGGGTGTTTGGGGTGGTTTGGGGGGTTGAGCCCAAGCTGGGGTGGGCAACCCCCCCCCCGGACCCCCCGCGGCCCATGTATGTTTTTAGCTGTATTTCAGCCCAAGTTAGTGATTTTTGACGATTTTTAGTACCCAACCCCTCCCAAAGTTTGGGCTCAGAGCCCCAACCCCATTTCCCTGCGGCGGATGACCTGCTACATGTATGATAATGTGTTTATAGTATAGTGCCCTATAGCGGTCCCATCCCTAGATATTAACAAACAGGGGAAGAGCTGCAGCTTACCTACCTAAAGCATAACCTAAGCCTAAGCCTGAGAAACGAGAGAAACAGTCTCATTTTAAAAACTACCATAGCCAGGTAAACAGTTGCACTAGCCTATAGTTATCATCATACGTTGCACGATTTTGGGTATGTAACACCAAAAAGGGTAGGTAGAGGGATGACAGGAAGCAAACAACAAAGTTCATAAAGAGCAATGAACAAGAACAAACGAAGGAAGAAATTGGCTTACCCCTCTTACCTATATCCCTGAAGCTCATACTTTCTCCTTCAAATAGACGATTCCTCCTACTTCAGTGCAACTCTGACAACGATAAAGTAATATAACAAATGACAAATCTATTAATTCAGCCGCTCCTTTTCTGCTAACAACAACAAAAGAAGAAAAGAAAAACAAGAATTTTAGTCGCGGATACAAATATTCAATGCGGTACGGACAAACGGTGTGATGTGGTACACAGTTCTGTTTTGTGAAATCGCCTATGTACTGGGAATCTGGAAACTTAGAAATACTGTTGTTTGGTATTGGATTTTCTGAATGTGTACGTGTATGTGTATACACATTAACTGGCAAATGCGTATGGTCATTTGTGTATACACATTCAAGAAAACAATGTGTATTTTTGTGTATATTTGTGGCCAGGCCAGGCGCTCTCTTAAAGCCTGGCACCCAACAGCATGGCTAGGACGTGTCTGAGCAGTGAAAGAAGGGGAAAACGTCCAAGATGACGACTTATCGGGAGTTGCGAGACGAGTCTGATCGCAGGCAGGCCGTAAGACCCCTGTATACATCGGATCGGATTGGTATTAATTTTAATCTAAGCCAAAGCATGATCAAAGTAAAAATGTAAAATGTGTATATTAAAAAATTAAAATGTGTGAAATTGTAAAATTGTAATATAAAAAGTGTAAAATTCTTAACCCTGAGAACGAGTCTAAACGAAAGGGAAATCCGAAATTTGGGTAAAGCGTGACTGGACTGCATACTAGAAGAGCCCGGGCTTGGTCCCGACAAGAGATTTTAGGCCAAAGGGCCAGGCCGAAGAGGAATCCTATGCGAGTAAAACATGTATATTCTCATCAAAAGACACGAATAATTACTACACTAATTATTATTAGCATCGGGCTCCAATTGATCTATTGTTGTGCCTTTATGACTTCCCGGGCTGTCCTTCTTCATCGAAGATGATCCTGTTTTTCTAATAATTACTACGCTAATTACTATTAGCTAGTAATGTAAAAAAATAATTTAAATGTAATTGAAATTCGCATAATTGGGCCGTTTTTAATTTCAATTCAATTAATTTAATAGAAATTGAAAAGTTGGGCCATAATTTAATTGTAATTTAATTGAAATTCGCCTGGAATTTCAATTATATTTTCGATTATTTTCTGTGGTGAATGTAAGGAAATGCGTAAGCATTAGACGCGCTAATGGCTTCAAAGAAAAACCTATTTAGGCTTTGTCGCCTATTTCAAGCTGACCTCACTTTGTTTTGTAATATTTTACGCTCTGCTTTTCATTTCGTAGTTCGCAAAAGTTATAACAGTGATTTATGGTGAGTTTGCTACACCCCTTTGCCGGAAGCCATGTTGGTTAAAAATGCTGAAAACCTTTAGATAGTTTGTGTACTGGTATTGAAATGAACTAACTGTAAATTTTCTCCAAGAATGCCACTTTATGTGTTTTTAAACGGTACCTTTTTAAAATTTTCTCGCCAGGTGGCTTCAACCTTTTACACGGACATTTTTAAGTCCTAGGTATGTCACTGTGTTTTAACAGCAAAAACACGACAATTTTTAAAAAAAATGGAAAAATCATTGGAAAATAATGCATAATTGAAATTTTCCGCGGTTCCATAATTTTACTGAAAATATAGTTGTAATTGAAAATAATGGAAAACAATTTCAATTAATTTAATTTAATTTAATTGAAATTAAAAACTGAGTCCATAATTTAATTGTAATTGAATTGAAATTCAAATTCCATAATTTTTCATCACTACTATTAGCATCGGGTTATTTTCATGCATGTTTTCCAAATTTCCAACTTGTTGGGGACCATTTTCTATTTTTCATATTTTCTAACTTTTCAGGTTTGCAGTACGGAACGAACGGCGCGCCGCATCTGCTCGCAATGGCAGCTATACGGCGGGAATCTATCGGAAGCCCTGTTCATTTGAATTGTTTGTTTACGGTTTTCGACGCGAATTTATTGAGTAGATAGATACTGTAGTGTCATTTTACGGTCCGACTGGTATGCGTCATAGTTGCGTCAATTAGTATATCACTTTGGTAGGGTGGCTGATTTGTTTAACTTGAGCGTAACCACAGGTTTAAAGCTCGGTTAGAGCATGAACTAATGCTTAAATTAAATCCTCATTCTAAACCTGAGCCCAATACTACGCACAAGCGTAAATATAAATCGGTAATTGCGATGTGGGGGGTACTGTCCGAGTACAAAATTTTCGGCAGCTTTTTCACCAAGGGCCGTAGGCAGGTACCGCGTTACGGTAGTGACTTGATTATCAGGAAAAATTACAGGGCTTCCGATAGAATCCCGCCGTATAGTAACCGCGAGTGCAAAGCCTAAAACCCTGAAAGACATGTAAAGTGGCTATGTTAGGGATTTCAAGGAAGTGGTGGCTTTTGTTCAAAATCAGCACTTAGCCAAGAAATCTACAGGTGTAATAGCACTGCTTTGGTGTCAGTCTTGGTACAAGTCTTCCATTTACAGACATATAGGAACACTAAGACAGGAAAAAAGCTAAAACATGTGCCGTTGAAATGCAGAACTGAAAAGACCCAGATGTGAGCTTCGGCTAACTTTAGCTCAGCCCATCCGATGGCTGGTCGAATATTTTTAGTCCTTATGGACATCTTTTGTTGGCATTCAGAAACACAGAAAGTTTGGTTAGCAATCACGCACACTGCAGTAGCAGTTAAGGTCTCGATTGTCGCACAGCTAAATTAATGCGAAAAAGTTTGATTGCAAGTGTTGCGTACAACAAATAAATTAGGCATTCTAGGATTATTCAAAGCACGTAATGACAACTGAGAAAAATGACTTCAAAGTTCGAATATTTCAAAAGCGCAAAAGGCAATACACCTGAGATTTTCAAGCTGTTAGATTCTAAAACGAAAAACACATAAGATAGTTATAAGGAAAAAACGATTTTTGGGCTCAAAATCACAAAAAATGCCATAATTCTAAAAAAATAGCTCCTCAGAAAAATCGGGGGATGGGTGTAACTAGCCAATTGTTACATTCTGTACGTACATACATACAGTAGTTGCATTTTTTATGTGCGCGATCTTCGTCGTTTAATTTTTTTACACCGAAAAAACAGCGGCGGAAAATAGCGCGGCTATTCTTAATTTCACGAAGACCGGCCTCGAGCGTCATTTATATGGTAGCTCATGTTCTGTTAATTTGAAATGGATTTGGATTCAAACTACCCTCTTTTCAGAGATTACAAGCGTAAGTAGAATACGCTTTAAAACTAGTACAAAAAATGTCCTCTCCACTTTTTCCGGTTCACTCAAACTTTCTCGAATTACCGAAAAAATTGAATTTACTTGGACCACCATGATTCTGAGTTTTCTGGTCATAAAATCAGCAGGAGCAGGAATTTTTGCACCAAACTTGTAAAAAAAGTAGCCAGTGGTCTTGTTAATTTCTGCTAAAAATTTGAGCTAAAGCAATAAAGAACTCACCGGGAACAAAGCGTTTGAGTGAACTCGAAAAAGTGGGGAGAACATTTTTTGTATTACTTTTAAAGCGTATTCTACTTACGCTTGTAATCTCTGAAAAGAGGGCAGTTGTTGTTGTTCGACTTTATTCTGTACCAGACAGAAGAGGACACGCATACTCATAAGAGCCCTTCAACGCGCTGCCCTTGACTAGAACAGGCAGTTTGAATCCAGATCCATTTCAAATTAACAGAACATGAGTTACCGTATAAAACACGCTCTTCGGGCCGGTCTTCGTGGAATTAAGAATAGCCGCGCTATTTTCCGCCATTGTTTTTTCGAAGTAAAAAATTAAACGACGAAGATCGCGAACATAAAAAATGCAAAAGAACAAGCAGAATAGGTACTTTAGGAAGGCGACGTATTACCTTAGGAATCGAATGAAGCTTAGCTGCTCCTATTACCTAACCACTCCTTTCTCTCTCCTACTCTGCACTGCTGCCGCCGACCGAAGTGAAGAAACGAATGAAAATAATAAAAAGATGAGTTGTTAGCCAGCTTAGCCCCTTCCAAGTACAAAATGACTTTTTTGACTGCGTGTATTATGCGAATGCAATGATTCCTTCCTCAACTAGCTCATTCCTCTCATTGAATCCGATAAAAAATATTTTTCTTTTTCCCTTTATTTTCCCCTTCAGCGTTGAGCGCTGCGTAAAATCAGCGGCGTGGTTTACGTAGCATACAGTTGTCTTATTTATTTCCTAGTTCAAATTGTATGTCCCACCAGATGATCAAAGACAGAGTCAGAGTGCGAACTGGTATTGGGTATTGGGTGTATTGGGGTGTTTTCCAGGTATTGGGTATTGGGTATTGGGGTTTTTACCCCCCAATACCCAATACTAAATTGGACAATTAAAAATAGAGAAAAATCGACGTTGACCTGAAAAATTGATCTGAAAAAATCGAAAAAGTTGATCGATGATTCGGTTTAGTAAGCTGTTTTCGCGTTAAGGAGCCGTCCATAAACGACGTCGTTCCAAAATCCCGATTTTTCGGAGCCCGCTCCACCCAAAATCGCCTTGCGTCGTTTCTAGGGGACCCCTCCCCTAAGACGACATCGTTTTCGGTTTACCCCAGGATAAACGTGCAGTACATACAGTACTGTCATGCTTTCTTGTTACCACATGCTGCGCAATCAATAGAATAAATCCCTACAACCACTCTGGCAAGCTTTTCTGTATGTAGGAAGCTTTGACAGAATGTGCATAAATCGAAAATGATGCAATCCAAATCCAAGTACCCTAAAATTCCGAAAAAAGCGACGACGTTGTTTTGCTAACCCCCTCCCACTTCTGGTGCGTCGTCTATCGCCACATTTCAGCCGTCCCCTCCTTCCCCTCTGGAACGAGGTTGTTTATGGACGGCCTAATCAACTAAACGTTAGTAGAATTTCCTGAAGTGTACGTTTTTCTAAGCGCTACACCAGTAATTAATTCCTCTGTTCTTATCTGAAATAAAAATGGTGACATTTCTAATGTCACCGTAATGTATTGTACTAGTACCGTAGCCATGGCTATTGCGATGGTGCACACAATTTCTGGCCGAGTTAGGAAAAAAATCGCCGGAAGTAAGAAACACGACTGAATTACGAAATATTAAATACCAAAACTGTTAATTTCTGCTAATTTTACGCCTAAAACGGCTTCTAAATGCTTTCCGAAAGGCTATTTTTTCCAAAATTTTCTGCGCTGCTCGGGCAGCGGCCCAACTAGCCTCTTAAAAATTTTAATTGCAGTGCCAAAAATCTTGTGTACACAACTAGAATGTACCTGTCCACTGAAATGAAATTTTTGGCCCAGCTACGCAAGTAATGGGTATTGGGGTATGGGGGGGTCTCAGGTATTGGTATTGGGTATTGGGGTATTGGATTTTTTAGGTATTGTTCCCACTCTAAGAGTGACGTTCAGGGATTACAAGCTATGCGCACATGGAGTTTACATGAAATTACGTGCGTGCGATATCTACGTACGTGGTTAACTCCTTGTAACACACCGCCAAAAGTGACATGTCACTTCACTTTCGTGACATATCGTAAAGTGAAACTTTACCTATCGTAAAGTGAAAATTTTACGATATGTCATAAAATATAGACGGACATATCCGTTTTTTTTTGGACATGTCCGAAGAAAATGATAACATTTCGGAAGAAAATCATGACATGTCCTGATAAAATTAGTTTGTCATTTGGCTATGTTAGTTGTCCAGCTTATTTCTGATGCAGTTTTTGACTGTATTAGCTGTCCTAGCTTATTTTTGAAGCAGTTTTCGGCTGTCCTAATGACCTTTGGGGTGTTTATCACGAAGTAAACACTGCTTTCACGCTTTAGGTTTGGTTTAGCAGTGTCTCTGACTGGCAACCCAAGCTCTGGACTTCATTCGGCGGACGATTAGCTGTCCTAGCTTTAATTGTGATGCAGTTTTCGGCTTCCCTAATGACTTTCGGGGTGTCTATCACGAAGTAAACACTGCTTTTGACGCTTTGGGTTTGTTTTAGCAGAATTTCTGACCGGCAACCTAAATTTTGGAGCTGACCCAGTACCAGTAGCTATCACCACGGTTTTAATTGCTGCTCATGCAGAATATTCAACAAGCCGCCATAACAGAGATCCAAATTTAGAAAAAAACAGTACTTACCAAAATCTTCTATTACTAAACAACATTTTACTAAAGACAAAAAACACAGGCAGCCATTTAGGTTTGTCGGCCGGAATGCACTCCCCACTCTACTCTTGCGGCGGCTCCTTGTGATCGGTGTCCTCGTCGTTGTCGTCTTCTCGGCCGCTGCCCCTGCGTTGATGGTCCTTCTTTTTTCGGCCCTTGCTGCCGCCCCGATTGCCGTTCTGGCGCCTTTGTTCTCTTTCCTGAATGCGCACGAGCAAGTGGTACCAGGACTGAAACTGTAAATGTGACTCGGAAACAACAGAAAATAGCTGAGAAACAGACTTTGAACGGCCTGGTGGGAGGACGAATACCGTCTGCCGCGCCCCCACCACCGGTGGCTCCCAGTCCTCCGATCACCAACTAAATAGACCAATTGTTGATACTGTAGTTAGAGAGAGACCTGCACGGGCAGGGCCTGGTCACCATGCATAACATTTTTGAGGATTTCAGTCTGGCCGAACCACAAAGATTGTTTTTTCATAAGGGCGGTCCATGCAGGTCTCTAGTGATAGGGAATAATTTAGCAAAGAAACGAAAAGGAATATTGATGCAAAATTGCCCCTAATGACTAGTAAAATCGCAGTAAAATAGTGGTAAAATTAGTAAAATTATTAGTAAAACAAAAATTAGTGAAATTGGAGCTGCTTGGTAGTAAAACAAAAATAAAAACTAAATTGGAGAGCTGAATTTGTTGTAAATTTAGAAAATAGTGAAATCAAAATCCACTAGTAAAATAACAGTACCGGTACCCTGCCGAATCCCTGCGCTCCATGATGTGGAGGGGTAGGGACATCATCCAGCAGATCCGGGATGTTGCTGAGGTCGTTGGACAAGTCCTCCTCCCCGCCACCTACGACCTAAACAGAAGGATTAAAGGTTTTTAATTGCCAAGATCGTGGTAATGATTGCAGTACGTAATTTCGATGCCTACTGGGGCTAATTTCCTTCAGCTTGGGTGTAAAAAAGCTTACAAAATAGTAACTAAACTGACCTGCATTTCAGTTCGGTTGGCCGGCTTTTTGTCCTTGTTGTCCCCTTGACCGGGCTTGCCTTCGGTGTTGCCGGTTCCTCCGCTTCCCCCTGCTGCGCCTCCTTCGGCTCCGTTGTCCCATGCCGTCCCTCCACCACCGGCTCCTGCCACGCCTCCTCCGGCTCCGTTACCGGCCGCACCTCGCTCAGCTCCCGGGAGCGTTCTGTAGTGGCGCATCTGAAGCAATATTTTTATTTGGAAAACAGGTCCTACAAGCGTGCCCTATACTAATTGGGCCGGTAGGGGTATTTTTATATTTGGAAAACAGACCCTCTGGTGCGCACCTTATACTGATGCGTCAGCCAGACCAATTATCGATTTGGCCGGCCACTGAGGACCCAGATCGTTGAATTTTACCGCAATTTCGACAAAAAAGTGCAGAATATCAAATATTTTTGGAAACGATTCCCTATTTTTCCAAGTAACATTTTTTCTAATTAATAATTCCCTGTTTTAGTAAAATCATTCATGGGTCGGAAAATCCGGAACGGTGGCCATTTGGGGATATTGCCAGCAAAAAGAGCGGGAGGGGTAACCCCTAAAGTCCCCCGGCCCTAAAATGATTAACTGGAACCAACCTTCACTGTCCAACGGCGGCTCATAAGCGGCGGCAGTGCTCTCGACATCGTCCTCATTGTCTTCGAACAGAGAGGGGGTCCTCTCCGACCTGGTGCTGGTAGTCACCCCATCGTCATCCTGATTCCGCTCGCGATCCGGCGTTGCCATTACCACTCCCTCTTCCTCGCCCCAAAGTGACATGGCATAAAGTACTCTGCAGAATTTAACATTAGCTAAGTAAAGCTAATGGAGGCAAATATGTCTTTTAGGGTACCTTACAAAAATTTCAATTTGCTACCGTATTCAGTTGACTAAATTATATTCGATATTTTTGGACTACCCCTATCGATTTTTCTTGATTATCGATTATTTTTTGGCAAAATTCCAAAATTTTCAACGGCACCGAACCTTTGCATATAATATATCGTTTGAAAGCTCTATTCATCAGGAGTCTAATGATCACAGGTTTTTTCAATATAACTAATAAATAACACGTTACCGACTGATTAAATTGAGTACTTCCAGGTTTTCATCTCAGCTCATAAATTCTTCTGTACTCACTAAACAACACATATCGATAGGGCACACTCCGGAGGGCCTGTTTTCCAAACAGAAAAATACCCCTAGAGACCCATCAGTATAGGGTGTATGCGACGACCAGAGCAATTCTCGATTTGGCCGGCCACTGCGGGACCCAGGTTGTTAACTTTTGCCGTTAGGGCTTTATCATCATATTATAGGGAATCATCAATTAAAGGGGCACAACACAAGACCCCTAATTAATTAATAAACAATAATATAGTAATAATAAAGATAATAGTGATTAATTAATATACCCTACCTATAGTGGAGGGACCCCTAAAAGTCAGTTAAGCCCTAACGAACAGAACGTTGACGGATAATTAATTTATTTTGGGACGACGAATAATAATTGATTAATAGTTATCTACCTAGAACGAGGCGATTCCAGCAATTCTAAACCGCTGCGCCCTCCCAAAAGTAACAGAGGCCTCCTACGAACAAAATTCAGGGCTGACACTTTAAACCGGGATTCAAAACTACATTTAGAAGAACCCAGCGTTCGATTATTTTTCCCACAAAAAGAAAGAGATTTCGGAGGGAGAAAATAAAAATACCTCTTTCTGCTTCACTATTTGACGCTTCTCCTTAGTCTAGCAGTTTTTCTAGCTGTTTCTAGCACAAAAAACTGCACAGGAAACGTGCAACACACGCCTATTCTATTGCGCAGCAAAAAATAACCTAATGACGTCATGAGGACATCACCGAACACGCCCGGGCGTGCCGGGGCAGGTACTGAACGATGACAAGTCATAACCAAGCAATGACATATCACGTCGATTAATGACATATCCCTAAAAAAAATGAGTTGTCCTTAGATCAAAAATGATAGATGGACGGATATCTCCGTATTTTCGCTGACATCTCATTTTGGAAAGTACGTGATCTCATTTTTCACCTCGGGACATATCATTTTCCGGATCTATCATGTTGCCATATGGCAACATGTGTGTTACAAGGAGTTAATGTCTAATCCCAACTTGGCCAAAATCGCCAATTACTTTAACGACCTCTGACGCGTGTATTTCGGTGATAAACCCTGTCAGTCAGTCAATCGTTCGGCCTGTGTCCTTTAAACCCGAGCCGACCAAGCGATGACGCAATAAACACAGGTACTTTTCTTACCAGCTGTCGCTAAAACAGGTCTAATTTCACTTCCCCTCTCTAACGTCTTTGCCTTTCTTTCGGTAAGGTGCTGAGTGTTTTCAGAGCGGCCCAACCAAAGCTAATCAGTCATTGGAGGCAACCAACTGTCGTCGTTTAAAAACCGGGGGGCCCGGCTCGCCGCTAAACCCAAGTAACACCTATTCATTAAGAGCCGGAAATCTGGCTTTTGCGGCCCGCCCAATATGCCGTTCAACTATGACACAGTTGTTTGCCTCGAAAATGGCCAGTCCACCTGGTTGGACCGGAGACTCTCGTACGGCGCCAAGCGTAGAGTCACAAGGAGAAAAATGGGACGAACCACTAAACGATTGGTGAACAAAGATGGGGCTTGTTTGGTGAACGCGGTCAGACCACCCAGACGAGCGGTCAAACATCTGAAGTAAGCAGTCACTGACCAATCAGTTTAAGGCATACTCTATTATGTAATAATGGGTCCGCCGACTTAGGCCAGACCCCCCGAGATGATTTTTTCCACCCCTATTTTCTTAGTATTACTAACATGTACATGTACTGTACGTCAAAACAATTAAATTTATGGCCACTTCAGTGATTTCTGCACTTTAAAAAATCACGAAATGAAGTCACCAATCCCCTCCCCCACCGTAATGATTAGTAATCATTTGGTGAACCCCCTAATGTGATTACGTAATTTTCGCACGCCCCCTAAGTAATTTTTGAAGAAATTTTGGCAGCTGTCTAAAAGTAATGGGGCATAGATGTAATAGGGGGTCCAGGGGTTTGCGCCACCCGACTTGGGAGGCGAGCAATGTTTCCAACCCCCTCCGATTTTTTTGCAAGTAAATTTTTCATCAAGCTTTTACAATTTTCTGGAATTTCAGACACTAAAATTGGTTGAATCGTTTGTAAAACAGCAGTTTTTAGCTGTACTTGAGCCCAAATTAGGATTTTTGTCGGTTTTTAGCCCAAAAAAATGCAATGTTTTGGCCACCCCCCAACTTGGGCTCGACTCCCACCCATCTGAAGCCGACTTTCGGTCCTGACCCCATCCACCAGAATGACCACGACCTCAAAATCAGTAGGCCCACCCCCAATCTTTCAGACTTTGACTACCCCGACCCATCTTTATGGCCCATGTACCTACTGTCGGATATAGGGACGTTCAAAACGCTTCTTCAGCCTTCCGTATCTGATGTAAGAACTTTCTCTGCCCTCGAATAAACCAGTTTAGTAGGCTTTAGGCTTAGAATAGAGAAAGCTAGTCAGTCCTAAAATACGCATTGACAAGTGGTAACCAGGTGGTGCTGTTTATAAGACAGCCGCAGATTGTGACGTGCCTAGTTTTTGGGCTTTGCTTAAAATTACCTAACGTCTGTTTTAGTAACTGGTTTATTTATCTGCTGGACGCAAAGTGGCGATTCATCATCAGCTTGTTTGCTACTGGCTTTCTCTGCAGTTGGATGTTCTACGCCTTGATCTATTATGGCATCTGTCTGCTGCACGGCGATCTGGCCTCCAACCGAACTGCCCAGCATAAACCTTGCATAAAAGAAATTAACGGATTCATCTCTGCCTTTCTATTTTCACTCGAAAGCCAACATACGATTGGTTATGGTTCGAGGTATGTACATTGTTTATTATGGTATGTACGTACAGTAGTGGAGTGATAACTAGTATTGGGTACAGTTGGTAGGTATACCTGAACCTGAACCTGAAACCTGGGTATTAACCTGAAAATTGTGAACCTGAACCTGAACCTGAACCTACTTGAAAATAAAAGTACTTACCTGACACCTACTAGGTCGGTACCTACTTTTCAGGTTTTTCTTGTCTTAAACTTCCCGGTACAAGTAGCACGTACTGTCAACTTTTGAAATTGGTTAGATCAGATATTGCTTGACGCTCTACAGTTTTGTTCCAAAAAATGATGTGCGTGAAGCGTCTAATGCACATTATCTCCACCTACGTGTACTGTAACTAAAAAATGAAGGCGATTACTGGGAAAAGCCCCATCCGGAAATTGCCTTTATGAAAGCTTGTCTTCCTCTATGTCTAAGCCTAAGCTTTAGTTTGTTTGTTGAACGAAAGCTTAAACGTCAGCTAGTAGAACTTATGTAAGCCTGAGCCTTAACTTAATACCGGAACTTAGAGTTTGAAATAAACGTGCGTGGAGTGCGTGGGGGTTTCCTACTACCGTATAGTGCTGTTTATAGTACCCGGGTACTACCGGAGAGTGCTGCATAGGGTACCCCTTCAGATAGCGTACCCGGGGTACACTAACTGGCACTTAGTGCCGGATTGTGTACCCGGGGTACACTATTTGGAGACGGATTTTTATGTTTTGGGTGTTCAAAATTTCCAACATTACGGTAGGTTTAAAGCAGTATATTTACGTATATTTTTGCGAATTTTCAATCGTTTTTACTGATACAAACCTCACAAGAATGGAAACTTTGACCAACCACTCACATTTTCATGGCAGAAACAGTAATCTCGATTGGAAAATTGCATTTTTGCTCAGAAATCGTGAAAGCAAGCATAGTTTAACATGATTTGACTAAGTGCCAGTTAGTGTACCGGGTACACTATGTGGATCTCATTTTTGTTGCGGAAAATGCTAAGTGCTGGTTAGTGTACCCGGGTACCCAATGCAGCACTCTCCGGTATATATGGCACTTAGGGTTTTGCGAAAATAAAATTGAATCCATTTATAGTACCCGGGTACTATAAATGGCACTTTACAAAATCTGTTCTATAAAAAACTAGCAATAGTATGTAAAGTTCTTTGCTCAAATTGCGACCTAGCTGTGTAAAATACGTTTTTTACTTACATCAGAGCGAATATTATTGCATTATCTACTGTTTCTCTTAATACAAACAAGGTTTACCACCAAAAATACTGTATTTCTCGCACGTTTTGCATGGATAACAGCTCACTTCAGAAAAAAAATCTGTCTCCATTTATAGTACCCCGGGTACTATAAATGGCACTTAAGTGCCGTTTATAGTACCCGGGGTACTATAAATAGGGGGGTACTATAAACAGCACTATACGGTACAATGGCAATCGGTCCGTCATACCGCAAAAAGCGGGCGCACACAAATCCCCAAGAAGTTGGAAAGTTTGAAAATGGAAAATATAAAAAATGGAAAAGGCTTCTCAACAATTTGGAAATTAGGAAAACATGCACAAGAACAACCAACATCACCATCGCCGAAAATTTGTGTCTTTATTTGAAAGTACCTGAACCTGAACCTGACACCTGGGTACTTTTAAAAAATGTACCTGAACCTGAACCTGAACCTGAAATTGGATTTTCGAGATACTTGTACCTGAACCTGGACCTACCTGAAATTTGGTGGTACCTACCAGCTGTAGTATTGGGTCTATGTCCCAATAGGTAATACCGACTTGGGCAGCTTAAAAAATCTGCAAACCGCTGTCAATGATTTGCCGTTCTGAATTCATTCGAAAAACTCGAAAAAGACCATGAGCACATTTTTATTCGCCAATAGTTGATATTTTTTCAAATCATAGATACGTTTGTTAATGTCTCGATTTGGGCCCGGCTGAGCAAGTAGCTACATAGTGAGTATTAGTTTTCCGGTATTGTTCTAGTGTTGTTATGACTACTAGTCAAAGTCATAGTTAATACTTTTGTGATATTGCAGTCAAACAGACAGTAACCATAAATTTAAATATGTATTAAAAAGTCAAAAATTTTCTTGGCTTCACACACAAACGGCGTTTGTTCTGTTTTACGGCGCTGTTTGCCAAGCACGATGTTTTTGTTTCACAATGCAAATTTTGAAGAGAAAAGAACGATTCTGTGATACTTTTTAGCGGTTAACTACTTTTTATTTCAGGATAAACGATTTATTGATCTAGTCGCAAGCTTTTCTGGCCGACGTTTGGAGACTAAAACATGATAAATCACTGAAAATATCAATTTGGCTCTGTTTCAAAAAGTAGTCAAAGTAGTCAAACCAGTGCTCGCTCGTCATAGTCAAATGGTTTGACTACGATCATACATGTAACAGGGGGGGGTCTGGGGGGTCTGCCCCCCACCCGACTTAGGCCAGACCCCCCCGAGACGATTTCACCGACCCCCCTCCGATTTTTCTGGCAAGTAAATTTTCGAGCAAATTTTTGCAATTTTTTACAATTTCACACACAAAAATTGCCAAAATCGCCTGCAAAACAACACTTTTTAGCTGTACTGTATGTCAGCCCAAATTAGCGATTTTTGGCAATTTTTAGCCAAAAAATTGCGATTTTTCGATTTTTGA